>NW_019379562.1:563349-581279 GCF_000648655.2 Copidosoma floridanum
GGTTATTGAAAAAAAAAAAAAAAAAATATTACAATAACTATTTTTTTTTCGTGTCACAAAAAAAAAGATTAAAAAAAAAATGGAAGTACACCAATAGCCAGCGTAACGCGGTAAAATACCGGGGCGTACATCCACCCAAATGAAAAGAACAAAAATACCCCAGATAGTGATCGCACCAAAAGCGCGTCCAATCGAAACCTGATTTTTCAGAAACGTTTCCACCCGTATATATCTGTACTCGTCGCGGATGAAAAAAAAAAGCCAAATTCGTCCAGTGCACGACACGCACGTGTATACATTTAAATAGAATATTGGGCCACAGTAGAGCCAGAAAAATCGCTAAAACAATAATTGCACCACCCATACCTACGTACACTAGATGCGGGGGGGGGGGAGAGAAAAAAAGGGTTGTGTGCATACACACAGTCATCGACCGGTGGCTTTTTTTCTCTCCCCTTTACGCTCATCCTATCTCTCGTTCCAGCCCGTACACGCGACTCCTGACGATCGATTGTCGCTCCGGACATATTATATATACATTCTCGTACACTCGTCGCTTTTTTTCTCTCTTTTTTTTCTAAACTATAAAATTTTTACGACTTATCGTATTTATTTTTCATAAAACCCTGTTATTTCAATCAGCACCCTTGTTGCTCACGTTTTTGTTATTAATCATGTACGAAGCCCGTTACCATCCTTAATTATTCATCATTAACTATTTTATTAAAACATGAAGGCAAGTGGGGAAATAATAATAGCACAAAGTTATTACGTAGAGCTGAGGGAATGTTACACGGAGACGAGGACCGCAGGGAATTAATGCCGCTACTCGCTGTGACGTCTATTAGCACCAAGTGTGCGAGTCCCTTTGCTCAGTGAGCAGTACAGTATAATAATGTAATGTGCACCTTCCATGACAATGCTCGATTCTAAAGAGATTCTAATTATTGTAAGTCGTTTTACGGAATTGGATTGAGGTTTTGGGCCATTTGATTGTTGTACGTGTGCTGATTAAAATGAGAATTAAACGTGAGAATTTTTGTAGCTAATACTTGAGAGGGAAATAAAATTGGTGTAGATGTATGAAGTATTTTTTAATTATCGTATCTAAAGTTTTTTTTTTATGCAATTCGTCAGTAAAAACATTTGAGATTTTCAATATTGTTTTTTATAATGGAAATGTTTTTTTTGAACATTTCTTGGAACCATAAAAATACAATTATTACAGTATTTCCAAATAAATAATCTCTTAAAATAAGATTATATTTTTTTGCTTTAGGAAAATGTTTATTTCGATTCTTGGTGTAATAAAATACTTCGAAAAAATTATAAAACAAATATTTTTGTTTCGAAAAAATATTTACTTGGTATTATTTGAGCACATATTTCTTTGGTACTAGAATATTTGTTTTTCAATACATTAAGTATGCGATTTTCATCCATATAAAACATTCGATATCATACTATGATTTTTAATACTTTAAATTTTATTCCGCTCACTTTTGAAAAAAACTTATTGTCTCTCTTAAGGTTGTAAAATTAAAAAAAATTTTAATTCGCAGCGTAAAACATTTTTTACATTTTTAATATAGGCATCCCCTCAAACTGTGTTTTATTCAAATTGGTTGAAAAAATTTCAAATTGTTGAAACGGCACACAGTGCTACGATAATTCACGGTTTAATCGATAAAAATCTCAGATTCAAATCGATTTATCGCACTTCCACCTCCAGTGCCTTCTGAGTATCAAGCTTTCATCAAACAATAATGGGTTAAAATTCCAACGAGAAAAATTTTACAAAGTGAATCGTAAAATTAAATTTCCTACAGTTACCCAAGTAGATTATAACAAAAAAACTTTCACTCACCCCGCAAAAGGCCAACAGCTCAACAGAAACGACAAAAAAAAAAAAAAAAAAAAAAATTAATCGTCCATAAACAGCGCTAATCAGACTGACCTTATTTACAGGATACCAGAGCCTGCACGCGTAACGACACACCGCCATTAAACATCAGATGCTCAGGTGAGCGCAGTTGTGCAATTGTAATTATGCTAACGAGACCGGGCGCGCGAGTGCTTTGGAAAAAGCTCCCGACTTTGCGAATTACCAGCCAAACAAATATCACCCGCTTTAGTAGTTGACAATAGAGTTTTTGGGGAAGTGCAAGCTTTGTATTGACAAAGTCGTTACTTCTATGATTTTACGAATTTAATTGAAATGCATTTTTTGTTAAATATTAATGATATAAGCAACGCTCGGGACAAAATTTTTCTTTAGCAAACAGGCTCGACAATATATTTCTTTTATTTCATTTTTTTCTGCCTCACACCTTTTCTGTTAACCGCAGCTGGCTTGGCGAGGTGCCGTGTTCCATACTTGGTTTATCTTATCCGCAGAAGAGAAAGACGAGCGCCGAGGAAGATAAGATTTCTTCTACACTCGCAAGGCGGCCATAGCAATGGTCTCGGTTTCGTTGACGTCGGGCTCTTTTGTTTCTCTGTATACTATAATATAGCTCTCGCTCGTAAGTACGAGGCACGAGACAACGAGTAATCATAAAAAAATTATTTGGTTAATCTCTGGATCATTACTCGTTTGAAGAAAGTATTATTTAAAATTTTATGTTACGATGGTTCGAATGAAAAATGAATAATTACGTATACTCGCGTATTAATGTGCAATAAAGATGATGGTGAAGAGATAAAGAAAACATGGAAAATGTTATATAATAAAATCTTACGGGTTTCATACGTAAATCACAATATAATTTATTCGATTCATCGTCATTTTTGTAAAATAACTTAGAAATTCTATAGAGTATTTTGATACATTAATCATTTTCATGCTGTTTTTGATGCGTAAAAATCAGAGAATTCACAAAACAATTAATTGAAATAAATTATGAACACAAAATGCCTTGTGTTAATTCATTATTTTCTAATACAAGTAAATAGAAGATTTGGTAAAATGATTTCCACAATTTATGTACAGTATCTTTAAAGGTTTGCATGAAACCAATATTTGGGGCTAAAAAAACTATAATTTTTTAATCGAAAAGTTCTCAATTAATCTAATTTTTGCAAATTCAAAAAGTGTTTGCTATCCATGGATACATTTATTTTATATTAGAAAATACAAAATTATAAAAGTCTCAAGTAATTAACGAGACTTTACCATCCATTCAGAATAATAATGGTCATAGATATTGTTTCTTACGTGTAAATTATGACAAAAAAATGAATACGGTAACAAGTAGATAACAATTTTTTATTTGCAAATTAAAAATTAAATTTTTTGTTAAAAAATGTTAGTAACAGTTTTAAATTAAATTTTTCCATTCATTTGTTGCTTTATTTTAATTTAGTAATTGAGACCCCTTACTACTGAACCTTATTAATAAAAAAAATGTAAAAAAAACGCAAAAATACTGTATGCTTGATGTCTGTAGAGCATCATAATTTAATTGGTTATTCAATTATGAATGTAAAGAATATTTATCAACGCTGACTCGCAGTTTATTCAATTTTTTTGTAAAAAAACGTTTTGTGCAGTAAAAAAAAAAAAAAAACTATTTGTGCATTACATGCATACAGTTTTTAAAAAATTGCGAATTTTTCAAATATAATTTTTGTACACATGATTTTTATATTTAAAAATATTTGTGAATCCCAACACTATTTTTTATACCAATAATCTCCTGAGAAAATACTAATTCTGATATAATACATGGTTATACATTCGTAACCAGATATACGTACCCTGACGAAGTTACTCGTCTATGATATAAAAGTTTTCCCACAGCGAGCGTACAGCATGAAAACGAAGCCAGCCAGAGTTGCTACCGCCGGCAGTGGTGGAGTTTTCATTTATAGAATATCGATCAGCGGCCGATAAAGGTAGCTGTAGCACGAGCTTTCGTTCCTTCCTCTTTTTTTTTTTTTTTTTTTTTTTTTTGTAAAGCCATAATTAAATGCCTCTTATAGTCCGTGTAGGCCCTATCATTTTTTTTTTACGTGTTTGTATCGGAGGATTTATTCGGGGTCGCGCGTCACGCAAAATTGTCAATTATTCGGGCTACTTTACACGCAGGCGTGGACTGTGCATATTAATGTATGCACCCACGGGAGAATGAGGGGATAAGGGATAACAAAATATCGACTGCGGCTCGTGATCCCGAAAAATTAATGGTTCGAAATTTTTGCCTTTCACGTGGGGAAAAAAAAAATCGAATAAACTCCAAATTATCGATTTTCATTACGCAATTAATAAAACAAAGTCCATATTTCATTATTTACTGAGTAGAGGGAAACACCTAACTTTTACAGTGTAACTAAATACGGAAAGTATCGAAAAAATTCATAATAGTTGTTGAAAAAATAAAGAATTTTCGAATTTAATAATTGTAAGAAAATACAAGTACTTATTGGATGACTGCATTATCAAAAAACAATCTGAATTTGAAAGTAGTTTATAATAATCTTGATTAGAATGGTGTAATGATAGTTAGTAAGATAATAAAAAATCAACAAAAAACTTTCTGAAAAAGTTTTAAACTTAAAATTACAATCTATTTATGGTGGGTAGGTGGGCGAAGACCCACTATTATACATACTTTTTTTTTTTTTTTTTTTATGAAATGAAACAAGTCAATCCGGAAAGCTGTGCAGTTGGCCATCGAATCAAATTGTGATTGATTGATAATCAAGTGACCGATTTCGGCACCAAAATCGCAAAGAGATACTCATAACCCCAATACATCGAGCTCATATCCCAATACAGATACATTATTTCCTTATCTGAAGAGTCGCCAGACCTTCGAGTATCATTTTCGCTGCAATTATTCACAACCCCCTGGCTCTTGGTTTTATTTTCTCCTCCTCGCAGTGAATACCAACATACCAGAGAGAGAAAAAAAAGTAAGGCTGATTATTGTGACATAATTTTAAAGTCTCTTCGAAAACGCAGTTATGTGTCGCTGTCTTGTTTTATGCGGATGGATCAAAGAGACGAGGTCTTCTTCCGTAACATTCGCGAAGTGAATCCCGAGGAGGCGTTTATTGAAAAAAATCATCCACTTAATCCAACTGACGGATCCAAATTTTGGAAATTACTAAAAAATAAAAAAAGTTACCCACACTTACATCAGCAACAACGCCAGAGCCAAGAATCGCTCGATGACACATGCGCGTCGTGTGTATATTATACACGTTGCAGTGGCTCGACCTACATATACCCGCAGCAGTATCACCTATATATATATGTATACGTGTGCCGTCTCGTACACTTACGTAAAAGCAGCAGAGCAGCTTTAGCCGCGGTATAGAGTTCAGATAGATCTTTTCTTTGTATATTTTACATGTTAGCATGGGGTGACTTACCCAGTGGATATGCATCGACTACTAGAGATGGATTAATTGATAGAATAAAAAAAAAAAGTTTTTTAATACGACAAGTAAAGACTTTCATTCACAATTAATTGCTAAGATCGATTACGATGGTTGAGGTATAAAATTTATTTTGTTCCTAAAAAATACAATTTAAAACATGAACATATCTCTCAGCCATCCATCTGTCAGGTAAGTCACCCTATATAGCTGCCATGTATAAATAAAGAATGAGAAACTCGCCCATGGGATGAGCCATCCTCGATGGACAGAAGGAGATGCACCTGTCTGTTTTTATTACACTCGAAAGGCACGACCACACGTTTACATAATTATGTCGGTGTGTCGCTCGTACGATGGTATTTTCTTTGTGTTTAAGTACCTACTTGTCGATTATGTGTAACGTGTGAAAAAAATTTAAGCAGATGAAATAATACTTTTAGCAAAGAGTAATTTGTAGTACACGCGTTATTTTAGTCGTAAGATATATTATGTTAAAACTTTTCATGATGTAACAAAAATATTGTAAAATTTTTTTTTGTATATTACGCTCAGGACTCGTGATCATAAGTCGTAAGATTCACTAGATGAAAAAAAGGCATACAATAACTTTTACAATTTTCGCGAAATTTTTGATAATATTGCAACTAAACGGGCTATTGACTAAAAATACCTAGAAAGTACATTATTGGGGAAAATAAATACAATTTCCGACCTACTTATCCACAGCTCTGAAAAAAAAAAGTTTTTTTAAATAATCAGATTATCTGACAACACTTGTAGTTAATTGCATCAAAATAAATACACGAATGTGGCAGTTTCAAGGTTATTTTATTTTACACATGTATGGGAATATGTACAATACTTTATGATTTAGAGTCACACTACCAATGTAACCACCTTAGCTCCATATGTATATATAAGGTTGCCAACACGTTAATGAACTATTGGCGAAATAGGTGATAGCAAAAAAGAAAAGCTTCATTATAAAACTGCTTTATTATTTATTCTGCACTTGGTATAATCAATCGAAGCACTCGCACACACACACATTGGGGCTCAACGTGTCGATTATCCAGAAATTGTTTCGATTTCTTTTTTTCTGATCAGAGAGTACACGTAAATACCAATGATGGTGCCCACGATGGTAGAAACGATCGCTACCAAAACCACGTACGAGAAAAATCGTCCCAACCTGTGTCTACAATTTTTGGTGCAAGCAATGGTGGAACAGTTGTCACACAAACTGGAAATCATGATGAACGGTTATTGAACTTAATCGTCGATGTTGGAATTTAATCAGCAATGTAAAACCTTTAAAAATTTTAAACTCTTGTTTACCCCAAACCACGAACACTGACCACTATATACTCAAGTCGTGCTATAACCGTAACTTGTTGACGTTAATAAATACAATCACACGTTTAAATTCACCTACGAGTAGCGAATCGGAGGTGCAAGAGCTCACTAAACTATACAACACACCAAAACGCCAATTGTATTAAATAGCAATTAAGTACCAATTAGGAAATAAGTCCTTACCAATGAATCATTTACACGATAGTAATGGATACGGGAAAACATACGATACACATCAAAGAATTATAACGAGAGCAAAGAGCAATAGCTTTGAAGGTTTTATTAAATTTCAATACCAGTTACAATAGTGATGTAATAAGAAGTATTGGAAAATAGACAGGAAACTCTTGAAGTTATGTATCGCATTGAAGTACTAGGAACAATCATAACCATGAAATGGTCGTAACATTTACGACCAGTGAACTTATAAAACTTACCAGAATTTTGATCAAAGATCCTCGAAATCAACTAAAAAGGTACCATGACACAACGCACATCGTGTATAGTTGGTTACACGTTTACAGACTATAGACAAGACGTGTCATAAGAATACACCTGCGCAATCTTCCTAACACGTATCCCCAATCAGCAATTGGCGTACATATATAGGATCGAGGATGGATAGAAAAGGTAACTAAAAACTTAGCTATATAGTTTCAAATGGGTAGCAGTAATAAAAAGTTTGCCATAGATGCATAGATGTAAGACAGCAGTATACAATTTACAGCTACAAAGCAGATTCATGTGTTACCCATGTATTTTCTTGCTTTTGAAGGAAATTTTTAATAAATAACTTTTTCTCTGTTTTGGTGGTTAGTAGGACAAAAACAAAATTATTGGAAAATTAATGGGATTACGTAAATCTTGTAGATTAAATCTCGCCACCTATTTACTTACCATATAATTTATGAAGTGTAAGACTTAAGTCAAGTAAGACGTAAGAACCCTTGAGTCGGAAAAATTCTCAGATTGATGAGCTTTAAGGAATAATGTTTTAGACAATTGACACGTGACAAGCAAATGACCCCTACGTACTTGTAGAAAGTGACATCGCAGTTTTGACAACAAAATCAAAAAAAATTTTATTTCACCGAATTACGATTGTGATCAAACTTCAAAAAAAGTACCGATAATACAAATGTCGATCTTCTATATACTTTATTACCCCATCAAGCAAACATCCATCTAAAACATACATCAATACCAGAGTCAAACACTATTATTATGAGCCACAAAAATATCTCTTCTTATTATACGTACATCACACGCGATTAGAAAAAAAAAAGTGTACAAACGCGCAAACTAGCGGAGACACCGGGTACTTACCTATTCGTTTAACGAGCTAACAACTCATTCGGTAAAAACACGAGACTCTTTTTTTTTTCATTCCTATTGAGCTGTTGTTATTCTTCCAATGATACCTAGGCACATCTAATAGACATATAAAACTCGGCACTCTTGACATGTTCAAGTTTACATATCTTGTTTTTCTCACCTTATATGCATTATCTAATTATGAAACTTAAAGGGTAAAAAGGTACCAGCATATAAATTTTGCACCCGCAAAGAACCCAAAGTACTTATCCAGCGAAAAAAACCTGGTATTCTGGACTCCTTGGTGCGGAAGAAAAAAAAAAAAAACGGCACATCACCTGCAGCGCACGGGTCTTGTAAATATTCCTATAATCTCCTTAGCTCTGTCGCGAGCAAAGAAATTAGAAAAAAAAAAAAAAATCTCGTGTAGGGATTATCACGGCGTCGCCATACCTATAGGTATACTTACTTACGTGTTGTAATGTACAATCATGCATCACCCAACCTTAAGCCCTACTATGTATGGGAGTCCACTGGCTTAGCTCGTGCATTTGATGGACACGGAAAAAATGCATACAAGCTCCCTATAGCTGTGTAATATAATAATTGTACGACTCGCTGCGTTAAAATTTGTAAGTATATAAAAAGAAAAAGCATACGCTTTAAAAATGTGCACGGAATAGCACGTCAAACGGATTAATTGACGTTAACAAGGGAAGGTAGGGGAATTAACTGCAGAAAATACACGTGTAATAGTTGGGTGTCTTTTAAAAAAAGCTCATTTGCGCCCATTAGCTTTTTCAGCCACACGGCGCGGAATAACAATCGCAAAATTACTTTTCCCATTTGCCCCTGTGCCGTGAAAGTGTACTTATTACCATTGTCCTGCCCCGCAGAGCGGACAATTGCACGCAATTTGTATATACTCACCAGTGTATAGATAACGAGGGCATTTTGGACAAAGTCTGAACTGTTTTTCCACTTTGTAACACGTGTATTGACGTATTATATATGGTTTTTGACATCACTTGGATACACACTTTGTTAGAGAAGTTATTGGTCGATATTTCGTTGCGAAAATGCAACCTTGTAAAACTGTGCTTAAGTGATGGTGATGTCATTATTTTTACTGCTCTTAATTGTAGCAAGTGAAGTTAAGGAGCCGCCAAGCCATTTATAAGTCACTATGGAGTCATTCGATCAACTGGACAATCGGTAATGACATCACATATCCCGATACATCGAAAGCGTACAATGCACGTGATAAAAAAAAAAAAAACTTACTCGTGTACAATGTATAACAGCTAGACGTATACGGTGTATAAATATAGTAGTGTTATCAGAGAGTTCAAGAAACACCGCACACCCACACACGTATACGGCATCATTCACCTTTCCGATTAATACGAATCGTTATTGGCCATTAAATTGTTTTACCCCCCCCCCACCACCACGATACACGCGACCGCGTGTTTACAAACATTAAATGAGAGATAACGGAACGTCTACCATCGACGCTCCTTCCTTCTTTTTCAACAATGTCAAGGTCGTTTCCTCCCCCCGCTGTGCCTCTCTTTTGTACACAATGTTAACGTCCGTCAGACCGTCCGTATATAGCTGTTCTCTCGCATATACACGTGTTCACTCGTATATATATGCTCTTTTCGATAATCCAATTTAGATAACAAACCCCCTCTCTCTCTCTCTCTTTCTTTTTTTCAATCGAGTGTGTATAATTTGTCGTGATACTATACTGAGTGGGAGTCGGTTGGGCCATATTACAATGCGACTATCCGTACGTGCGTATGTAGATCTATGTACACGCACATGATCATGACAGAGTCAGTGGGTTAATAATAGTGTATAGGGGGATGTGATGTACAGTACACGTGCAAGGGGGTTTCGCACTCGTTGATGAGTATAACGATGATAATAGTGCTCAATAACATGGTGTGCGGCATTGGGCGGGTCCTTCTTTATGGGAGAAGAGTTTACTTGCGGTGATGATGCCCATACCTATCATTGCGGTTGGGGTAATTATTGCACTCGGGGCTGTGGTAGTTTTTCTATTGTTTGACACATTTTTTATGTATTTACTGTATTAATAAGAAACTTTACCCACCGTGAGCGGTTTCAATAGTTATGAACAACAGCTTTTTCCACATATGGGTGAAGTTGAACTTCACAATTCAATACCACAGTAAAAAGTTTCAATAGAAAAGATGTTACATCGTACACGTTCCTGAAAGTCTATTTATTATCGATAACATTGAAAATTATGATTTAGTTATAAAAAAAATAATAACAACAAGGTGACAAAGTACTCATGAACATATTATACGATGAATACAATAAAAAATAACAAGTACCCATCACAACCATGCAAGTATATCATTTAGATTCGATTTACTTGAGTTCCCTCTTTCTCACTAGGCAATTTCAATATTTGAAGTTTAACTTCAAAATGCAAAATACTCTCTCAAGTTCCAATAACAAGATATTGCTAAACACATTCCTTTCAGCTGAATCAAAACGACGAAGTATGAGTGAAAATCGGAGAAAAAAAAAATACATAATGATTCACATAGAATTGCTGAAACATTCAGCGGATCGCGTAATAGTCATGCACGCGGTAAGCGAAAGCGTAATAATATCAAACGGCCGTGGATTGGTAAACGTGCGCGTCAGATATGTCAATGATCCCGAATCACACATGCATTCACAGATGCACACACAATATATATATACCTACTTACAGCTGATCGCAGCCACATATATATGCATACATATACCGATATATACCAATGTATAGAGAGGAGAAGGCAACGACACCACGTACACAAACACGTGTGTGCCTTTATATAGACTCTCTCGAGAAGGAAAAAAAAAAAAGACAGAGATTTATCGTGTACACACAATATACCTAATGCACGTTCGCTACCGTATTTCCTCTCCTAATCTCTGCCCCCCAACCTCCCCTTCCTTCATCTATATTTCTCGCTTCCTCTCGTCGAACGCATCACTCGCAAACGACCAATACCTATATACATACACGCATATCCTTTCATTGATGTCTCTCCGTCCTCGCATCCATAATTTTCTGTCTCCCTCCCTCGCACACACTTGTACCTGCACATGTATTTTTTTTTTTTTTTTTAATCTTTTTTGTCCTTTCTCTACATCTCTCTTCCACTTGTATGTACCCGACAGTCTGGTGTTAGCATACCCACACCCGTCTGCGTGTGCAACCAAATACATGTAGGTCAAGCAATTCACCGTCTCACTCTTTTGGAACGACCACGTGTACCTTGCCACCCACCCCTCGTTGCTGTTTTTTTTTCGCTCTCTGTTTTTAGTCTCGATCATTCATCTCTTGGTTGTATTTTCGTTCACATAACATTCCTATGCGTATACGCTAGCTATAGCTTTAGTTTTCCGCGTGTTTGAAAGCGGGTGTCGTTATAAGTGAAATCGTTATGTCATTATTGCTCTTTTCTTTACCACTAACTTTCTTTTTTTTTTCTTTTTTTTTTATCGCCCGACTTTTTTTTTAAATCCTAAAACAAGTGCATGTAACGCCGCCGTAATTCTATTGAAGATTTTCCCATCCCCATCACAAGTTCCACGTGTACTAATGCGAGGGTGACCCACGGTTACATATATATGTACACCACACAGCCCATTCACGTATCCTCCCCTCCTTCGATAGAGCGTCTCACGCGATAAAAGTCCGTCTCGCATACTGCACACATATATATATATATATATATATATACATTCGATTTCATTCATAACAGCCCTCTTCGCCTCATCCCACAACCATCAGGTGTATATAGATATACTCGTACATGTTACATACTCCCTCTTCCACGTTGTACGTATGTATAGTAAATATAGTATGCGTACACGTGGTTTTCGCGAGCACGTGTTTACATAGAGTGGAGGAGTAGGTGATTTGAAATGACGGGGAGGGGGGTTTCTTCTCACCCACTATCGCGCGTGTAGAGAGAAAACGTCGACCTCATGGGATGTATAATAACTATGTACTTTTTTATTTTCCGTCTTTTTTGCACCCTCTCCTTTTTTAATACATCACATTGAAGTACATCTTCGTTTATATACGTGTATACACAACTTATGCACATGTGGCAGCAGTGTAGGTGAGTATAGAACCCCCACTACCCCCCAGCACCCGCTCTCGGTTGGCCATAACCCATCGAATTTTATTTCTTTTACGAATTTTATTGATTATGGATTCGCAGAGCCATTTTTTTTGTCACTACGACCAAAAGATTTTCTTGCGAATAAAGAAAACTACTTGCGATTGTATGGAAATCACATGGATTTGTTAAAAATCATTCATAACATGAAAAATATGATAGATTTCCCGCAAAGAATAAGCTTTCCAACTAAACGACTCGACGAGTTGGAGTGGCAAATCTAAGTACACACACATAAAAGGATAAGAGAGAAAGATCCATGATGTAGTGAAAAAAAGAGGGGGAGAGGAGAGAGATAAAAGTAGCGGGTGGTGGGGGGGTGACGGAGGGGGAGGGCGGTGAACGGGATAAGGACGGATGGAGAGCCTAGGCGCGCATACACTACAACCTACTACTCCACTTTCATTCATAAAATATATATACTTGCACTCTTACCCAAGAAAGAGAGCCGTGCCGACCTTCTCTCCTTCTAAAAATAAAATCGGTCTCTCCTCCTCCTCGACGCACGACGACCTTCTCACCTCGAACTTCGTGATTCACAATGCATGAATGACAATCTTTCCTCCCCCTCACCCCCACCCTTCCAAAGTTTTCCCGTCTCTCACACTCTTTAACCGCGCCACACTTTTCCCTCGATGCAATTCTATGAGTGTGTGTGTGTATGTGTGTCCACGCAACTCGAGTCGCGATTGTGGTGGTACATGTACTTATACAGTTCGCCGGCATTTCTGGTATGTGCGTTTGAGTTTACAACCCACGTGGCTCTTAGTGGGTTACCGGCTGCACAACCTGTTTGGTGGAAGCGTGAGAATTTTTCTTCGTACATTAGTGTATGCTCATTTTGTCCGTGATATTTGATGCGTTGTGTCGTTAAGTGAAAAAAATATTTTGTAATGTCATGTGTTAGATTATAGTTGAAAAGTGGTGTGTTACTCCTCAAAAACCTCAGTGCGAATATACCAATTATTTTGTGCACGATATGCTATAGACAGTGTGTGCGTACATGACAGGTTGGAGTAAAAAAAAAAAAAAAAAAATGTTAACTCAACCAAATCGTGCTGATACTTTCAATTTGTGATAGTGAACATTTCCACTGTTTGTTTAGTAAACAGGATTTTTATTACAAAAATAGTAAAAAGTAATATCTGCGCCTAAGCCAATATAATAATCGGTATCAAAAATATAGTGATTTAATAGAGACATTTCAATCCAATCGAAGATATTTATACAGCCTAAAAATACTATTTAGCTAACTAATTAAATTAGTGAAACTTTAACTGGTAGACATGAAAAAAAAATATTGAAAATTCCCTATTTAGACAAGTTACAAGATTATACGAGTTAGAGATAATGAAATTTTACTACGAAAAATTGAAGTAGTCATTATTCGAACAGTGTATCATTACTATTTAAACATAATGTTTACTTGTAACTATTTCGAATGTAAAGAGTACATCATTTCCCTTTCCATGGTAAAAAAAACATCCATCAAGAATGGGGCCTCTCCCATGCCGTCCATCACGCAACACGAGGGACAAAAGGAGTATGGGTTACGAACTAATTAGCCACCTCAATTGTTTGTCCTTCCCACAATGTCTCTCCTCTCCATCACAAACATGTACGCGCCCTTTGACATTATTCTCTCCTTTTTTTTTTTTCTTCAATTAAAGCCTCACTCTCGTCTATTTTTTTCCCCTCTACCGTACCACCCTGTCATTATCATACCCTTACAAATAACATATGCGGTACCGTGCCGAGTTGAATTTTCGTCAATTGCAGCGGCAAAACAAGTGTTTGCGATTCCCATCATACATACGTTACAATGCTGTGAGTTTTGTATAGCAATATATACTCCCGCAAACTCGTTCGTCCTTCGAAACAATGAAGATATTGCACTCGAAAGCTCACCCTCGTCCGTTTCCCGCTTTTTTTTTTTTTTTTTTTTTTCCCCCGAGCTCGCTAATTCTCGTCTTTCCTTGCTTTCTCCGCATTTTCTCCGACAAGAACACGCGCACAGGTAGACTCGATGATCCCCAGCTTGCGAATTCGATCCGCGAGAAGCACGAGCTTGCGATTACGTATGCCGAGTACCTCGGGGGAGAGCTTGCAGTGTACTCGTGCGGGAACGTGTACTTGTGTTTCACGTGAATAATTGAGGGACTCGTCGTTCGATCTTTCCTACACCGTTTCTCCCTGTGTGTGGAGGTGGATTGTTGAATAATTGTGTTTGGCGGATGATGAAAGTGTGCTTTTTCTGCGCTTGAAGAATATAGAAGAGCGAATTCTTTGTTTGGACGGGGGTAACCGGTATGGTTCGTCAGAATTTACGGTGAATTTTTGCGTTTGCATCCCTTGACATTACTTTCTTTTTTTTTTTATTTGTGCTTTAAAGCTGAATTTAAATGATTTAATAATTTTACTCGGACTTGCGGGCACGGATAGTTTATTGATTTTACTTTAGATATTGTTTTTGGCTAAAAAATAATGCATTGTTTGTACTAAATTTTTTTTCAATTCTGCTTATATTAAGACAGTGCTTAACAAACATTTTTTTTTTTTAGCCATAACAATAGGTATATTATAATTCGAAAGAAAAATAATGCGGAGTCAAAGTACGTGAAAAATTATTTCTAGTAGTATCAGAAAAGTTTTCAATACACTGATAAGAAAAAAAATGTATGTATATCTGAGAATCAAGAAAATATTTACTAGAATAGCAAATACTTTTTTGAAGGAACGTATTGTTTTTTCCATTAAGAAAATTGTCTCTTATTTTTGATGAATATTATCGTAAGTAAAAAAATACAATCTTATTTCCAGAGATTTTTTTCTTTGGATAATTCTAGTAAATATTTTTTTTGTTTTAACGAAACTTTTTTCAGTGTAGTACAAAAAACTCAGAAGCGAATTAAAGATGCATCAATATAATAATATTTTGCAACTCTAACCACACCACAAGTTTGAGCCAAACCTATTTCCAACAGGAAAGCTTCATCACGTGGGCCATCGATCGTTTAAGAGAAAATATTTTCCTTCCAACAACGTCAAAGTACGACGTTATTCATTCAAGGATTCCTTAAGGTGTAACTTTACATGATTAAAAAAAAAAAAACATTAAAAAACAACGTTGAATTAAAAAAAAGAAAAAAAAAAAAAAAAGCCAAATCGTAAGACTGATCGTCATAAAACCCCTACATGACAGGTTGGAGTAAAAAAAAAAAAAAAAAAATGTTAACTCAACCAAATCGTGCTGATACTTTCAATTTGTGATAGTGAACATTTCCACTGTTTGTTTAGTAAACAGGATTTTTATTACAAAAATAGTAAAAAGTAATATCTGCGCCTAAGCCAATATAATAATCGGTATCAAAAATATAGTGATTTAATAGAGACATTTCAATCCAATCGAAGATATTTATACAGCCTAAAAATACTATTTAGCTAACTAATTAAATTAGTGAAACTTTAACTGGTAGACATGAAAAAAAAATATTGAAAATTCCCTATTTAGACAAGTTACAAGATTATACGAGTTAGAGATAATGAAATTTTACTACGAAAAATTGAAGTAGTCATTATTCGAACAGTGTATCATTACTATTTAAACATAATGTTTACTTGTAACTATTTCGAATGTAAAGAGTACATCATTTCCCTTTCCATGGTAAAAAAAACATCCATCAAGAATGGGGCCTCTCCCATGCCGTCCATCACGCAACACGAGGGACAAAAGGAGTATGGGTTACGAACTAATTAGCCACCTCAATTGTTTGTCCTTCCCACAATGTCTCTCCTCTCCATCACAAACATGTACGCGCCCTTTGACATTATTCTCTCCTTTTTTTTTTTTCTTCAATTAAAGCCTCACTCTCGTCTATTTTTTTCCCCTCTACCGTACCACCCTGTCATTATCATACCCTTACAAATAACATATGCGGTACCGTGCCGAGTTGAATTTTCGTCAATTGCAGCGGCAAAACAAGTGTTTGCGATTCCCATCATACATACGTTACAATGCTGTGAGTTTTGTATAGCAATATATACTCCCGCAAACTCGTTCGTCCTTCGAAACAATGAAGATATTGCACTCGAAAGCTCACCCTCGTCCGTTTCCCGCTTTTTTTTTTTTTTTTTTTTTTGCCCCGAGCTCGCTAATTCTCGTCTTTCCTTGCTTTCTCCGCATTTTCTCCGACAAGAACACGCGCACAGGTAGACTCGATGATCCCCAGCTTGCGAATTCGATCCGCGAGAAGCACGAGCTTGCGATTACGTATGCCGAGTACCTCGGGGGAGAGCTTGCAGTGTACTCGTGCGGGAACGTGTACTTGTGTTTCACGTGAATAATTGAGGGACTCGTCGTTCGATCTTTCCTACACCGTTTCTCCCTGTGTGTGGAGGTGGATTGTTGAATAATTGTGTTTGGCGGATGATGAAAGTGTGCTTTTTCTGCGCTTGAAGAATATAGAAGAGCGAATTCTTTGTTTGGACGGGGGTAACCGGTATGGTTCGTCAGAATTTACGGTGAATTTTTGCGTTTGCATCCCTTGACATTACTTTCTTTTTTTTTTTATTTGTGCTTTAAAGCTGAATTTAAATGATTTAATAATTTTACTCGGACTTGCGGGCACGGATAGTTTATTGATTTTACTTTAGATATTGTTTTTGGCTAAAAAATAATGCATTGTTTGTACTAAATTTTTTTTCAATTCTGCTTATATTAAGACAGTGCTTAACAAACATTTTTTTTTTTTAGCCATAACAATAGGTATATTATAATTCGAAAGAAAAATAATGCGGAGTCAAAGTACGTGAAAAATTATTTCTAGTAGTATCAGAAAAGTTTTCAATACACTGATAAGAAAAAAAATGTATGTATATCTGAGAATCAAGAAAATATTTACTAGAATAGCAAATACTTTTTTGAAGGAACGTATTGTTTTTTCCATTAAGAAAATTGTCTCTTATTTTTGATGAATATTATCGTAAGTAAAAAAATACAATCTTATTTCCAGAGATTTTTTTCTTTGGATAATTCTAGTAAATATTTTTTTTGTTTTAACGAAACTTTTTTCAGTGTAGTACAAA
This sequence comes from Copidosoma floridanum, assembly GCF_000648655.2. The sequence continues at coordinate 580,713 of NW_019379562.1, forward strand.
AAACTCAGAAGCGAATTAAAGATGCATCAATATAATAATATTTTGCAACTCTAACCACACCACAAGTTTGAGCCAAACCTATTTCCAACAGGAAAGCTTCATCACGTGGGCCATCGATCGTTTAAGAGAAAATATTTTCCTTCCAACAACGTCAAAGTACGACGTTATTCATTCAAGGATTCCTTAAGGTGTAACTTTACATGATTAAAAAGTAAAGAAAATTAAAAAACAACGTTGGAATAAAAAAAAGAAAAAAAAAAAAAAAAGCCAAATCGTAAGACTGATCGTCATAAATCGCCAAGTGTACAATGTTTTTCACATAAAATCGCGAGCGACACGTTTCTTCCCCCTCGCAAGCTCAGCGCCAGCTCTCCCGCGGCGAGTTCGAACTTTTCTCCCTTCGAACGCGCACACAGCCAAGCTCCCCCATCTAAGCTCGGCAGAGTCGAGATATCGATCTCAAAGCTCGCTCGCTCGGCTCCGTCGCCGAGGCTATTCCCCTCTGTACGAGCGCTGCACGTGCGCGTATAGTATATATATATATATATATATATATATATATATATA
>NW_019379562.1:599889-693720 GCF_000648655.2 Copidosoma floridanum
GGTAATGGCTCGTGCGCGTCAATGCGTTAACACAGTGCAGAAGAGCTGCATGTACAATTACACGCGTACATTGGGCAAACTATTCCACGTATGCGTTTCTCCCTCGGTCGGGGGGGGAGCGTAAAACGCGCGTACGAGATTCTCCCATCCCTTTTCCTCCCCCCTTTTTAATTCGTTTGGGCGTAAAAGTCGAGCGGGTCTTTTTTTTTTTTTAAAGAATGTGTCAAGTGTTACGATACGTTACGCAACTAATGACAGACGAGGGTCGATGGCTTGATTTTCCAATTCGTGCGTGTATATACACGTGGGGTAGACGATCGAGATTAACGCCCGAGGCCGGGAATTCAATTTCGCGCTTATCTGTTGTCTCGTCGAGCCGCAAAAGCTTCAATTTTCGCGGACGAGACCGAAAAAGAAAGAAAGACATTAAGGGAGGAGAGAAAAAAAAAGGGAAACGAAATGACGAGAGGGGTGGGGGGGGGAACACAGCTCGGTACATATATACACCTCCTTTCTCGGATTGCCACTTTCTGCGGGCCGTGTAGGCTTTGAGCTTCCGCGATGATGCACCGGAGGCGGCTCCCGGAACGAGGGACGATGGAAGGGAGGTACCCATAATGCGAGGTTTGCGAAAAATGTGGCTCCCGAGGGGGGAAGGAGGTTCGGCCGAATTCCCGATGCTCGACCGCTCGAATAAATTATTTACCAAAAAAAAAACGGGACAAAAATAAAACACACCAGGAAACGAAACGAGTTGGCGGAGGAGTATTTCGAGTTATACCCGTGTAGATTGTCTCCCATTGCCAATTACACGAGATAACGCGTTATCTATAAATCGATCACGTAAATATTTAATCAACCGTGTCAATAAATGTGCGAGCCAGGCAGCTATTACGTAGGAGACGGGGTTTCGACAGAAGGTACACGGCCTTGAAATAGTCGTCGCACGGGGGAGGAAAGGGTCCAGCCATTTCCATGGTGACTGTGACGACTGTTTCTGTGTCGCCATAAGAGTGTGTATACCATATATACATATATAGCTCGTAGCTCCCGTTCGGTATACTTGCTCCCTTCTCTCAACACAACGTTACACGTATATAAATAAATATACTTACTTGTAAGTGTGCGGGTATATAGTCACCGTCAATGCAGCGTTGTATTGTCTGCTCTAAAAATAATGTGTATTTTCTATTTATATTATACATCGAATATACGTGTAAATTATACCCCACAGTGCAGGAAAATTTGAATTGGTAGCTTCGTTCGGAAGACTCTGGGGGTTTTATTTTTCTTTTCTTCCAATCGTTTCGTTGACCATCAACCGTTGTAATTTAAAATATTTCTCGTAATTGCGCGCGAGCAAACAAATAAATTAAGTAATACCCGAGCCAAATGGGCGTGTACGACGCAACCCATCAACGTATATATATATATATTCAAGCGGGACTGTTTGACGGGGGAAAAAAAAAAACCCCCACATATTCTCCACGGGGAGCGTCTCTATACGTTCGAACGAGAGCCCGATATCTTTCTCTCTTCTTACCGAGGGATTCTGCGCGTGCTACAGCCATTCGCAATGGCATTTGGCGAAGAATGCACGCGCTCACCCATACCAGACCCTGCCCTCGGCACTTTCGATTATCATCCTCCTCCTCCTCCTCCTCCTCTATCTCGTTCTCCCATGTCGGCGTCGTCGCGCCCTTATGTTATCACATCGTATGTATATATACGTGGGTCTTAAAATATATACGAGGTGACAGCGATTATTATTGTTAATTGGAACTACGAGGCATTTGAATTTTCATTCGGCGTTTATTACATTACCAATATTATTTGAGCCAGTTATGGTTGAGGTGGGAACCTATTACACGGACACCAGCCCCCCTATCGAGTGTATTATTGTTATATAAAACTGGGTGGGGCAAACAGGCAATTCCCGTAAAACGTATCTTTCGGGGGAGTTGCCTGAAATTTTTAATCCATCGTCGATCTGCAGTTTTATTCCAAGTCATTTGATTGCACGCACGAGGAAGCGAGCCTATTTATGAGTCGCGTGGTTATAATGTGGAAAAATGTTACTTCAAAGCCATCCCGTGTATAATGAGGCTGATCGAAAAATATATATATATACCTCGAAACAAACAACGTTTTTTTGAAAAAACTCTTTTTTCTTTTTTTTTGCGCGCTATAAATTAGAAGTATATCATGTACCTATACGTATACCTGTGCCCACAGAAACGGTACTTGCAAACTTCAGCCTCGTTTGCCGCGTCGCGATCGAGTGCACTGCACAAGTACGTATACCGTATATATTATATAAAGGCCGTGGTGGTCTGCATCAGCTCTCCTCCGCAACTACATCCCAGAAGATTAGTATATATACGGATCGCGGTACACACTGCACACCTAATACGGCAACAACAGCCCCGGCATCAGCTCGTTATCGCTTCCTCCCTGCAGCGTATATATATATATATGCAGCTATGGCCTCTTCTTGCGTATACATATTATTATTATTATTACTATTATACATTACAAGCTGCGAGAGAGAGAGAGAGAGAGAGTTAAGAAGTAAAAAATACCTCTGGCGCGTTCATTAGCGTATTATGTGGGTAAGTACTGTGTGGCATGTATATACGGCAAGTACTGGGGAGCACATTGCTGTAGGTGCTGGGTCGAAGAACTGTTATAATTGATATTCGTGTAACTCGACGATCGGCAAGGAGTATATATATATGCATGTGCAGCTACTGGGTGGTAGTAGTAAAAAGTGCGTAAGCACGTGGTGTGGAACTTTGATAGTACGCCGGTAAAAAAGAGAGAAGAGTGGGTGTGCGCGTATGGATATAAAAAGCGCACGTGCCAGTGGGAGAAATAGAAACGATGTGGTTTTATGTAAGATAAAGGGTTTTGTTTTTGTTTTTTTCCAGGGATTACCAAATAATTGATTATTCTTCAATCTAGGATCATTTTTTTTTCATTTGTTTTAGGTAATCGTTATAAATTAACGAGTAAATTAACGTACATCTTGCAGGGATTTCTATAAGTCGCTGAAATCAATCGTCCCTTGTAGAATAGGTAGTCCTGAGATTCTGGTAAGGATTGACATAGGAAGTTCGAACCAACTATTTTTATTAATTACCATTGTTTTCGCTATACGTTGTCTTAAATAGTGTACTCAAGCTTGTTACAAGTGATTTAAAATAAGGGGTACCTTGTTTAGAACATCGTTCAAAGAAAAAACACAAAAACAAACAAACAAAAAAAAAACGTCACCAGCAATTTGGGAGGTGGTTTACACGTATACACGTGGATACTCGCGGGTCCACTTCCGAATACCCCAGAGGCCTCTATCTCCACCTCTTTCGACCTGTTGCTACTGTTTCCGTCTCACCCTCTCCCTCTTAACCCCTCGCTTCACCCCCTCATTTATCGTTCCATCTTTGTTTTGTTGTCGACTCCGACGTGCGTGAATGTAATACAGCAGTGCAGTCGTTGACTCTTTAGTTATATATATGAGCTCGCGCACGTGGACTTTATAATACACAGAAGGTAAAGTTGGATTTTACTTGTAGAACCTTTCGATTTTCATTGAGGAAAGAATTTCTAAGTGATCCAATCAAATTCAAACTTTTCCTTTTTTTTTTTTTTTTTTTTTAGAATTTTCGTAAGTACGTTAATAATGAAATTTTCCGCCAAGGGGGTCACAAAATTGAGTTTTTTAAATGAATCGTGGTTTTTTGGTTACATCGTACGTACATACCGATATAATTGTAAAAATATATATGGAACTGAACTGAGCCTAATTTTACTAAATATTAATTATCCAGTTTTTTTATCATTTTACTTTAAAAAAGACATAAGACATGTTATGTATACTTTTGTTTAAATACAATTAACCCCGGAAAACCCCCGTGGCCCCAACTAGCTAAGTATACATATAATCTAAAAAAATTATAAGTTAAATTTGCATAATATCACATACCTAAAAAAACTACTAATTTATACAATTAATTAAACCACAGTATCAAGTGAGAATTCAACCCCTAATGACTTTCCAATACACTGTGATAACCCCCGTGACTCACCCTCGCAACGTATATTTATAATCTAGAAATTCTTGCACAAGTTTGCGTATTGTCCCACCTGAAAACTACAAATTTTAATATTCACGTAATTACAATGGCAAGTGAAAAGTCAACATTGAGTGACTATCTCCGATACACTTGTAATACTCCGATAACTTTTCGTGACTTTCTTCCATTAAGTATATTTATAACCAATAATTTATAGGTTAAATTTTATCTCGCGTAAAAACTATTTATTCATAAGCATTCACCTAACTACAGTAACAAGTTACGAGTTAACACCAAATGACTCTCTTCGATACACTTTTACATCTTACAACAGGTACACACCGACTATATTGTATGGTGCAAAGAGCAAAAAAACAAACAAACAAAAAATAGAAAACTCTGAATATCTAAGCAGGACACATTGTAAGTGTATGCTAGACTGCTAGAGAATCTAGAGATGAGAAAGAGATACGTGAGGAGCCGTCATCGTTTTCTACAATACGATCTAACAGCTCATAGGCCCAGGAATTCCCGAGGCCATGGCAGTGGGTCTGATTCCTTTCTCCATAAGAGCTGCGCTGGAATTTCTTCCTTTTTCTTTCTTCTTCTTCTTCTCCTTTTTTTCTCTGTTCGGCATCTTCTTTTTGTATGCTTTGTGTACAAACGCGCCCTCACTTTTTCGAGAGCGAGAGCTTTTTCGTAAATAGAACGGGGTTTTTTGGGCGAGGGGGGAGCTTTCCCCAGTGCGTTGGAAAGAGTTTATCTCCAAGTCGGTAAAGAAAAAGAAAACGCTTGTATTGTTTGTGCTTTTGTAGAGCAGTTTGGAACTAGTGAGCATGTGTATACGAAGGATCACAGTTTTTCTGACAGGTGTTTTATTAATTTTCAAAAAAAAGCTCAATGCAGTAGTTCGAACTTAAATTTACTGTTAATACATATGATAAAAATTTTCATGCAAATCGCTAAATTTTACATGATGTACGTCAAAATTTTTGTATTATAAAACGTAAAATTCGTGTGAATTATAAGTTACATGAGAAATGTGACAGTCTTTTCAATTTTAAATAAAAATTTTTCTGTTTAACCGATTTGAAACGGCGTACAAAACCTAACTCGAAAATTCGACCATAATTTGAGCAGATTACAAAGTTTACACCGAAAAAAAAAACTTTTTTGGTGACACAAAATGTTTAACATCGCAAAAATTAAATTCCAAATCCACGTTACCCAAAAACAAAAACAACAATAACCCACTTATCTTCAAAATAGTCATAACCTCCGAAACCCTCTTTGAAAAAAAAGTGGAGCAGATTAAAAATTTGACTCAACGATAAAAAAAAAAAAAAAATAATTAAGTTAAACAAAGTACCCAATATTGCGGAAATTAAACTCCAAAACCACGGTAAATACCCAAAAACTAAAACAGTGGACACCCACATCCATTTGAATCATTGTCTTAACCTCATTAAAAAATAAAAAATAAAAAATAAGAAAGAAAGAAACCCCGTTCTAATCGAGCATCAATCAAACTAAAACCCAATAGTCAAAAAAAGGGGGAAAAAATCCCATTTCAAAGAAAAGAAAGAAAAATATACACGCACAGCGCGCACTGCAGCTGAATCTCTCTTCCAACAAGCGACGGAGCAGCTTTATAACACAGCAGGCAGGCGGGCCTCTCTGCTTCAATATTATATACCAGAGGTAGCAGCCGTCGTTTCGTGAGCCAAAGCAGCAGGCGTACACGGCAGGGTTGAATTTTAAGCGCTCGGCAAAAAGGAAGGGGCCCCTTTGGTACATGTATATATAGATACGCACGGTGTATACTGTAAGCCCTGCAATGCTATATGGAGGCACAGCTGAAAGCTGAAAGGGGCTCCTTTTGTACACATACACACATACATAAGGGAGAGTCGAGAGAGGACTTCTCAGGCTATACACTCTCTGCTGCGATGACTGCGATCCTAATCTTCCATCTCCCTATATGCTCTCTTGTGGGTTGTAAATATATATATATACACTTATTCCCTTTCGCTGGGCTGGGGCCCCGTATTTATATGTATAGGTAGGTATACATACCCACCCACCTACATAAGAAGCGGTATATATGTTGGTTGCTCCTCGTTTCTTTTTCCAATGTGTTGTGTGCCAAGTACATGTAGGTATATATAGGTACCATATATACACGTCTGCCAGCGAAGCTTCTCTTGTGTATGGTATATACCTACTCGAGCTCGAAGAGCCTCTCCTTGGAACATAACGGTGCGTCGTCCGCCTGCTGGCTGTTGGCTCTGGCTTATACCTACCCGTGTATCTATATAGCTTCGCTGTGGCGCGTCGTCGTCGTCATCGTATGGCCGTTCCATCCGTATACTACACGATCAATTCTACAAAACCATCTTTTTTGAGGGGGTTCTGAACGGAAATTTTAATCGAGCTTTTTTACGCCCCAATGGAACTGATTTTAAATCGTGGTAACCCCACAGGCTTGATACGAGACATTTTTTTAAGTAGATGCTGGTATGGATGTTCTAAAACACGCCTTCAAAATGTTTGGATAAAAAAGAAATCATTTTACTCAAATCTTCTTTATTTTAGGCTCCGATAATTGACTAAACCCTGTTGGAAATCAACCAGGGTAAAATATAGTAAATTAAAAAATTTTTTTTTTTTGCGGAATCATACATACATGCAAGCTGTTATAAGCTTCTTTCTTTTCGATCGTTTGTATGCATGTATATATAGGTTTGGGTATATGTGTTTGTACACGGGCAAGTTTCGTTTCGAGCCGGCATATATGACACACACGCCTGGCCTCTATAACTGGCTTGCTTTTCGTTTACAGCCGATCGGTCAAACGAGCTAGAGGGTTTTTTCATTGAATCATGGGTTTTAAAAATTTTTTTTTATAAAAAAAATGTATGTTTATAGATTAATATTATAAATGATGGTTGCCAAATTGATTTGTCCATGACGGCGTTTGAGAGTAAATAAAAGAGCTATCTCGATTTTTATTTAACATAAGTTTGGGTAACGGAAAAAGATACTTCGAAAAAAGGTTTTTTTTTTCTCACTGTCAAAACTGCTATTATATTATTTATGAGGTTAGTCCTATTACTCCCACATTCGAATTAGCTACATGTTTTTGAATCCAAATCAAGATACATTTTTTTATTATGAAAACGAGATAGCGGGTTTTCATCCCAAATATAAATAGCTGTTTTTTCAACCCAAACTTCAAAGTAGCTCCTTCTTTGCCCCAGGCATTGATGTAACCAAAAACTTGACGATTGCAACACAAAATTTTTAAAAATCCTTTTCAAAATCATATCTGATATTTATATATACGTAAGTAGATCACGAATAGGTTTTTGGTACATTAAAATCTTTGAATCGACTGAAATACTCTATTCAGCGGTTGAAAAAAAAAATGTATTTCGAAAATTTTTGCGGAATGAAACAGAATTTTAGGAAATCTATGTAAAATATTTGATAATGTCAATACTAGAATTAATCTCACTTCAAGAGAAAATTAATCCCACGTTTTGGATAAATTTGGTAATCATATAGCTAAAAAAGCATCTCTGATTGGATTTTTCTATTACTAATGATAACATTATCATCAACACAAAAATCCATCATTACAAAGCCGCAGGCTATATAAGATAACAGGAGCAAAGAGTCAACCTTGATCTCCTAGAAAAGAAAAAACCCCTCCGCCAATTAACGCGCCCGTACATCCGTATACCAACCATTACAGTGTCCAACGATCATTAAGAAGCACGTGGGAGCACGTGTCGATAGCCGGCAACAACAAACACATGCCACCATCGGCCACTACAGCTGCATATACATGTGCATGAATACGTACACATGTACGACAGACATTGAAACTATATCGTAATCTCTGACAGCACACGCGGCTAAAAAGAAACCAACAGGCGAGAGCGCATACACGCGGGCTCCCCTCTTTTTTGTTCGACGAACAATATATACATACATACGTTCAATTCGCTAAAACACCTCTAATTGTGACGTATAGGAGTAATGTGTTATTGCTTGTTTTATTTGAGTGATAATGCGGAACTAAAAATTATATATATTTTATAATTATGTGTACTTGACGGTTTTTGAGCTGCTCAAAAAAATCAAAAACCCAAAAATCTTCTTACTGTCACAATTTTTTTGATGAAAAAAAAAAAAAAAAATTAACACATTTACACTTAATTCAAATCATTAATCATATTCAATATAGATTTTCAATGCCCCTGTGCAAACACACCAAAAAAATTGTGACATAAAGCTAATTGGACTAGGGATTCGCGTTAAGCATCTTGAAAAAAAATTGGTACATATTATTATGCTGCTTGTATATTTTTTTTTTTTGCAGTTTTTGGAAATGAAAAACATACAAATAAATCAATAAATATACAAAACTGTGATTATTTAATGTCCAATTTTACGTTCAACTGCTTTCATAGTAATTATTTTTTTTCTTTTACTGTACTATTACTGATAATATCTTAAATATTAGAAACAAAGCACGTCAACGACCAAGAGTAGAAAATGTTTTTTAGGATACCTATTGCGTAAACAAAAAAGTACGACCATAAAAGTACAAAACCATCGATGGGTAAATCCAGGGTAAATAATAAAAATTATCGCTCATACACATATAAACACACACACACACACACACACTTGTATTTCCGACAAAAATTCATCTCACAATGAATCACAATACACATTTGTATGGATGTACGGACAAATATACATTCCATGGGAGCGCAGAGCTTTTTTTTCTCTATATATGTATATCCATACGGGTATTGCTGCAGCAGCAGAACGAGCGGATATATTATGCCTTCCCCCAACAACAATTGCTTTTTACCTACGCCATTGTAGGCGCCTGCATAGCTTTATTGTTAAAAAATACTCTACTCGTATATTTAAACACCATACATTGTTCAAAAAATACTGCATAACATAACACCTTCCATCCCCTGCTCAAGCTCTTTTTTACTTCTTCCACAGAATGGGTGCATTTTGACAGGGATTATGATTATCGTTCTACTTATGATACTTCAAAAGTAGTGTGTCAAAATGTGTGCGATAAATAAGTAGTTCACCTAATCGGATTGAATAATTTACGTGTCCCTATAGAAATTTACTTGATAATTAGAATTATTTTGATTTCCCGATCAAATATATCCCTCCGTAACGCATCAAACTTAGGGTTATGCCCTATATACAGGGCAGGAAAAAACCCACACTAAAAAAAAATTTCGTCAATCTAAATGAACGTTTATTTAAATACAAAAAAAATGTTTATTTTAATTAAATAAAGTATTAATTTAAATCAAATAAATAATTTAGTTGTAACGTAACATTTAACAGATTTAACTCAATATTTATTTCATTCCAAAATATTGTCTAATTGTATTCAAATAGAAGTTTATTTGGATTGAAATGAAACCCCAATAATTCACCATCTAATTTACACTTTTATATGTATGTGGTATAAACCCTAGTAACCTCTGATAAAGGGTTACTCGTCCGAGTATTGTTTGCGTTAACGTTACTTAACTTCTGGCATTGACCAAGATATAATTCCTTATTGATTGATTTGGAAGCGTGTATACTATGTACGTCCAAAAATTTACGTTTCATTTTAAAACTCTCGAATTTTTATATATTACGTGTGAAAACGTTTCGGTTGACTTTAAAAGGAAGAAAAAATATATAAATACAAGTTTATTAAGGCCGTCGTTTCCGTTCCGTCTGACGACACGTACAGTAGAAGTGCTTTGTGAGGCAAAACTGTTGTTATCCGGTTGGTTTCTCGGTATACTCGAGCTTCAAATAACGAAATAACGATACAACGAAAAATGCCCAATTGCTCGTCAGCCTATACTGTTTATCTGTTCAAAAGTGGTTTTTTTTAATCATCATAGGCAGTAAGTAACAGATAGCTTTTCCAATATTCTGTAATGTCTTTCATATGAAAGTTTTTGACATTTTGAACGTATAGCTTCGACTGCTCGAGTGACAGTCAAGACTTCATGGAACTCAAGTGCAATATGGCAACGTCAATGCGACGAGGTCATAAATTTCGAAAACCCGCTGAGGTCACGAGGGAAATGGAGAAAACTTTGGAAATTTCTAGAGGAAGGGTGCGAAAGTTTTCGAGGAATACAGCTCAAAGTACATGGATTATCTAGATGATCTTTCGAACGAGGAAAAAGTTCTCTTTCAGTTGTCCATGCTGTACGGGTTTCAATGACGGATTGGGAAATATCGTTTTGTGTATCACGTTAATTTATGGGAGAACTTCGTTGCCATAATTTTTTTTTTTTTTTTTTTAATAAATAAAATGGCAATGAAAAAAATAGGGTTTTTTTTATGTTTTTAGACTAACTGCTTAGTAGACAGGATATTGTTATCAAAGAAATGGTTTGATAACCCAATAACCCAACTATCGCTTTGGGTTCCGCGTTAAAAATTTATTATGCCGTAATATCACTGCATCCAATGACGAAAGTACTTTTTTTTAATATGTAAATTTTCTGAGTAAAGAAAGAGGGGCGTAAGAACAGTCGAAAATCGTCATGAAAAGGAAGTATACACCGAAAAAAGTATGGGTTTGAAGGAGCCGCGATTTGGGAAAGTTTTTTTAATTATACTAATAATAGGGTTGTAATATTTTACCAGTAGAAGAATATCCTAATTCTCCTTTTTACATAATTGTACCTAAAAAAAAAAAAAATAAAAAAAATCAAATAGATAACTTTACTCTTCAAGGTTGAAATCATGTACACAAAAAAAATTAGAATAATTTTTCAAAGACATCAAGGTATACTAGGGAAAAGGTAAAGTTTTAGGCGTAAGAATCGTAATTGCCTGTTTATGCGTCCTACCCTATACCCTATGAAACAGTAAAAAAGACCGTAGACGAGCATGGAATAAATAAGTGCCACCAAGTGTATATGTATATGAGACACATGTACGTGCACAATCGTACCTCTCTCGACCCTATTTTCTCCCACTCCTCGAAAGGACACTCGAAGAAGGACGATCTTTGCACCCTCGTGCCATACTGATTACTGTCTTTTATCGCTTTCCTCTTCCTCTTCCTCATGTGTACGTACTTTGAGATCAATTGCCTTGTTTTCCCATACAACTTGCCACTTATTGTATATTTCTCTTTAGATTTGTGACGAATTGCAATTTCCAGAAGTTATTAACGAATACGAAGTTAATAACGAGCACGTTATTATTTTTTAGTTATTAAAAGTTATGGAAATACAAATTTTTTTAACCAAAAAATTGGAAAAAAAAAAAAAAAAAAAACACCCGTAAAAAAAGTTTTTTATCCGCAAAAGAAACAAGGGAGGAAAAAAAAAAGAATTTACCCGCAGCGTTCGCCACGTTCACCACCGGATGGCGCGTATAAGTATATATGTATATGCCAGAGAGCATTCAAAAGGCATGCAGCAGAGAACAGCAGGCTGCACGGAAATTTACCGCGCCTCGGCACTTTCCATTCGACCGCCGCAACCGGCAGGCTGCCGCTGTTGCAGCAGGCAAGAAGCATCAACCGAAGCAAGCAAGCGTATAGTACAATGTATATAAGTATACAAGCCGCTCCGCGAGGTGGTTTTTCAAGCGAGTTATGCCGCGCCTCCACTTTTATTATACACGTACACCGGAGTGCTCATCTGATGTCCTGAGGCACACCGGGCTCTTGGGTACATATATATANNNNTATATATATATATATATATATATATATATATATATACACGCCCGGCGATGAGCTTTTTAATTAGCTTGATGACTAATAAGGAGCGGATCCATGCGCTTTCGGGTCGCCGTACTTTTATTTTAATTGGTTTTTCGAAAATTTTTTTTTACTATGTTCTGCAATTTATCCATACTTGTCTTACCAGCAAAATTGCAGTTGAAATTCGAGTTGAAATTCACACATGAAAACTAAATATCGTTGTATGCGATGAATAATTTTTTTTTTACATTTATTAAATTTTAATACGTAGCCATTGGTGTAAAATAGTTTTTAAGTAGTTCTTTACACATGTGACACAAAAATTTCGTTTTAAAAAACATTTTTCATCAATCCTAAAATATTTCAAACCACTCGAGCGTTAAGCTTCCAGCAGTTGGAACGTTACGTTCGAACAACTTTAAAAAAAACTTCCAAGTTATCGTTCGGTGTACATAGGTATAGCAAACAAGAAGGGGGAAGAGAGCACTCGGCTCAGTGTACGGGCGAGTGTAAAAACAGCATAAGCCAACACAACATCCAGTGGCGGGAGCGACCCGAAACAGCCTCGAAGAGTACCTATAGGCTATAGGTATCTCTCATGAGACTCGCTCGCACACACCGCGGACGTTTTCTGCTGGCAGCAGCAAATACAACCTTAATTCCCCTCCTTTCTCTTCTCTCTCTGTATATATATACATATATATACATCATTTGTCTCCCTCCACAACTACTGTATACCGCAGTCGCAGAGCTTTATCTCCCATGAAAATCCCGTCTCGAGTTCCCCCTCTTTTGCTCATCGCATAAGTTAATCATCAATCTTCTCTCTTGATAAAGCAGCTTTTCGAGAGCGCGGAATTCGACCGATTTTAACCTTAAATTTTCACGAATTTTAATTGAGTTCGCTACAATAGTACGTAACTTAAAATATAACGATTAATAAAGATCGAAAAAATCAGCTTACGTAGGCAGTGAATACTATATATACACATTATATATATAGGTGAGCCAGGAACGAACGAACAAACGAACGATCGTTGTTGCGCGACTTTGCGCGATGCCAGTATAAAAAAAAACAAGGCTGCGCGCGCACGTGTCCTAATCTCCTGTACAGATATATATACAAATGCAATTATATTAAAGCCGGTATATATGCTGCCGGCGCAAACATCATTTGTACATAAGTCGTGCGCTCGGCATATCAGTTTACTGAAGGGGGTTAGCGAGCGGCGAGTGGGGCGGAGGGTTAGAAAACTGGCGGCAGATCGGCGAGGGTTTTGAATGTGCTTGTTGTGCACGAGGTATAACAGCACGCAGCCGCCCGCATTGACCAACCGGAGACGAGACTCGACTGTCGATAAGCACCGCCGCACACCGCAACATCCATACATATGTGTATCATTTACCAGCTACGTGTATGATATTCGTGTGCTTACACGTGCCTCTTACATGTGAGCTTTAGGTTATGTATGTGGGCAACATAACCTACACGTGAAAGCGTTGGCTGGGGCTGTGCCCCCCAGGCTTTAGCATCGATTTCCAGTTGAGCGAGTCAGCCAGCAGCATGCTGCAGCAAAGGCAAGCTGGCACATATAGGAGCGATCGAGCGACCGACCGAGCCCAGGGAGGGAGAGCGAGTAGGACGGAGAAATACCTATAGGTATAGAGTTGGTACACTAGTTAGCGAGCGAGGCACGCGGGGAAACCTGAGAGAGAGAAAGAGCGTTCGAGGGAGCGAACACACTCGGCGGGCTCTGGAGAGAAGAAAATCGTGTGCTTCATCGTCTCCTCTCAAGGCCTGCCTGGCTGCCTGCGCCCCTCGTCCAGAACGGGGGCGAACGAGGCGTGCCTCGACAGCATCACGTATACACTATACAGCCTCCAGAGAGTTATAAAAGAAGGGAGCAGCAGCAGCAGCAGCGCTTTTGCTTCACTCTGTTCTATTCTGTGCTCTTTGTAAAGAGAGAGAAGGAGCGCACCAGAATTCCAGCGTGCGAATCCAACGCGTGTGTGACATGGTATAAAAGGCGCAATCGCCCATCGGCGCCGTAGGGGCGGAAATATCAGGCGCGGCGAAGTCGCGCTTAAACCAGAGGGGAGGATAATGCCGGGAGCGGCCGCTGTTTGTGCATGCATTTTAAACGTGCGCAGAGCGAAGCCCTAACCTCAATTAACTTTGGGTTTTTACTAAATGGACTCCAACCGCTTACCCTTGAAAACTTTGCTTTCAACTAGTTTTTTTTTGTGACTTTCATTTTGTCACAATATTACGTAGGTTCTCCCCACTGGTGTCACGAAACCTTCTTCCTTAAATAATCTCACGACATTGCATCGATATTTCGTACTATTTAAAAATAATTTATTCTACAGCCTTAATTTTCCCTGTATTTTCGGTTTAACTGCTAATATTCAAATAAGGGTGAACTTATGCAGAGCACAACACATACCCAGGGGGCGAAGTCAAGTTTTTTCCATGTAGTTGAAAAAAGTACTTAAACTTTCGGGAAAGGTATGATTAAGTCGAGGAATATTTTATTTTCTTTCACCTTATTATACGTTGAAAGTTAAGTACTTATTCGTGTTCTGTTATATATTACAATATCGAGCTTTTTCGAAGAAAAGAACCAAACCCCACCGCGGTAGCGCACCGTAGACAAGCATCTAGCGCATGCGTGCTTGAGAGTCACTTGTCAACTCGGTTCTTGAATGTTTGCAAAAAAAAAACCTACACGATACGTTGTATAATAATTCAAAAAATATGTTCGTCGTTCATCATTACCGTCAAGTCGTTCCGCAGTTCCATATGTATCCTTGCTCAAGTCAGTTAAGCCAACATATATTATGCGCTTTACCTACAATAACTGCTTGAGGTGTACATGCACGCGGTGTACACATGCGGCCAGCGCTCGGTATAGAGCTGGGTGTAAAATCGACTTTCCGCCGCTGTTGCTGCTTGGCACAGCGCTCATATAACACGCCGCAGACCTCGGACTCCGCGTTCCCATTTTCGCTCGGCTCTCCTCGTCTCCCTCGCTCTCCACTCTCCTTCTCGGCTTTCGAGCTTCGTCATCCTCGCTCAGCGAACGAGCGCGCGTTCTCTTCTATACTTGTGCGCGGTCTGGCTGCAGAGCCCCGACAGCCGTATAATAACGCGCACAGAGCATGGATAAATTTAGAAAAAGCGCTCGTCTTGTCCCTCACTTTTTTTCTCGTTAAACAACGAAATGAACCGTCCCTTTTTTTTTTTTTGAACTTTCGAACGTCACGTTGGATCTTCAAAATATGTTGAATTTTATCACAAAATAATATTGTTGGAAACAGAGCGTGAGCACAAAATATATTTCAGTCTTATACAACAGAAAATCATTATGAACAAAGAACAAACGTATACATGTATATGCGTTCGGGGCACGAGTTGGCCATAACCTAAAAGAACATAATGCGTCAGGGAGTGATCGCTCACTCTTTTGAGGGAGGCAAAAGCGCGGATTGCGTGCTCGCACGCGTGCATGTGCTCGGCCAAAGAGACACGAGAGTTAAAGTGACAGCTCCAACGGTCGAAATTTTCGTACATAATGCAAACGCTGCGCGCCACTGCAACAAGGACGGGGAGAGTTGCGCAGCAGGCGAGCGAAACACACATCGATGGATCCCGAGAGAACGCGCCAGCGGCGTTTTAAGCTGCCGTCTCCACTATTTTCTCTCTTTTATTTCTACTGCACATATGTGCCCGAACGACTCTTCCTCCCTCCGTTCATGAGATTGTGTTCTTTCTAACTCAGCGCCTTTATTAAATGTAAACAAGATGCTTGCACGCCGCATTTTAGCGCTGTCATCCATAGGGGCGATTCGAACGATAGCGATAAAAACGTTAATGACACATAAAAGTACATGGATGGTTTTTATTTTGTTAGCTTGAAATGTTATTTTTACGGCCTCTTGATAAATAATCAAACCTTTACGATTTCCCAAATTCATTCTCACCCTCATTTTGTTTATAACTTAAACGATGCAGCTTAACGTAGAGTTGAAAAAAAAATTATTTTTCAATCGTGATATTGAAAATTACTTTTACATCGCTTGCATAAATTAAAAAAAAATAAACGATTTTACCATGAGCAAGACAAGTTCGAAAAAAAAACAAGCTACAAGGTAAGTACAATCGAGCCAAGGAAAATCGAAATTAATCTCAAATCGGTGGAGAAGCGCCACACTCTTTGGGCACAAGGGAACCGATCGAGAGTTTTGAGCGCTGCAAGAGAGCCGTACTAGCGTTACGGTGGGCGGTGCGAGAGGGGGACACATATATAGGGTCGGTCGGTCGACTATGGGCGGAAGAGGGGAAAGACCATCCGCTGCAGGGGCGATCGGTACACCTACACACATACACAGCCCAGCCAAGAAGGGGCGAGGAAAAGACGGAGAGCGAATAAAGCTTCATCAGGCGACAAGAGCGAGAGGGCAACAAACCAATGGCGCCATCTATCGGACCGATCCCCACCCGGCGTTTTCGGAGCCTCGTGCCTTCTCGCTCTCTCGTCACACACTATGCCACATAGATGTGCTGCGCTGGCTCTATACGGCTCCTCGGTATATATACGTGCCCCGAGCCAACCAACGAACGAACAAGCGAGCGCTAACACATCAGCAGGGGCAAGCGAAAGAGAAGTGTGGATAGTATAGCCAGCAACGGCACCACAGAGCGCTGGCAGTCCTAAGCAAGAAGTTCGTCCGTGCTGTGCGCGGCATCGATACATTTTTATTTAATATCGAGTTAGTGTGCGAAAAATATCAACCATTGAAATTTTGTTTGTACATAGAAAATTAAAGGACGGACACGACATCGGTGGCATTCGATCTACGTTATTGTCCCGAGTGATATTATGTCTCACACGCGAGATAATTCGTAGAATCACTGCAGCGACGGGAAAAAATAAAAAAAAAAATAATAATAATCGTGGAGCGACAGCGGCAACGTCAGTTTCTCACGGTACAATAAGTATACGGGGGTGGAGCGCAGTGAGAGAAAGACACACACACAGATACACAAGGTTCTCCGTCCCCCCTTCTTCTTGTTTCCTTTGTTGTTTGTTTTTCGCCCGAATCAGCCGGTACAAACTTTTCCGACACGGCTTGTTCGTATGTTTACAACAAACGTACGAGGATAATCAACTGCAGGACGTGAAAAATTGTCGCGGCAAAGCGCGGGCAAACAGCTTTTCTCGGGCGTTTTTTTTGAAAATAATACACAATAAGGGGGAGTCTGCTGCCGCAGCAGCGGTGCAGCCGAGGAGTGTGTGCGGCTGCTCTCCTCGCGCGTGTGTGTCCAGAGAGAGGATAGAGAGCCGATACATATACCACCCCCCCGCGCAACCCGCCACGCCGCATTATATTCACGGATTCGCGAGAGCAGTGAGAGAGAAAGAGAGACACTACATTAGAGAGAAGAGGAATTTCTCGCGTGGTTATATAGTCGGCAACGTATATTCGAAGAAGTGTGCGAGTGTGTGTGTGTGTGTGTATGCATACGTGTTTATATGCAAGTGTGCGGAAGAGATATATTATAACGTTGTACGAAGACACATCATCGACAGTCCGTGGAAGGTTCAAAGCAGCGGAGGGGAAAAAGAGTCTCGCGCACTGAAAGAGCGAGAGAGAGAGAGAGAAAAAGAGCTCGAGCGTAGCCACCTGGCGGCTATCCTCGGCTACTACCAGCGTTTCGGAGCCAAAGAGTAGTCGTCGTTGTGTGTTGTATATAACGCAGCCGGGAACCGTACCGTGTATTTTCAGGCCGGTGTTGAACGGCTCAACTCCGTAGTTTCTCAATTACACACACACACACAGCATTGGCACATATGTCGATGTGAAACACGACACGCGTGCTCTTTTGTAACGGACGTTTGTGTGATTTGAAAAAAAAAAAAATTAAAATAAAATAAAAAAAATCATACCCATAAAAAGGGACGCAATGGCTTCCGTGAAAGACACGGCGACTTTCTTCGCCGAGGGCACGGCCACCCAGTTCGAGCACGTACTCAAGCTTTACCCACTGGCGCTGAGCCTCAAGGCCCAAAAACACAAATCCAAGAAACCCGAGGAGCTCATCAAACTCGACAACTGGTGAGTATATTTATTAACACCCACACTAATATATGTGTATACATGTATGTGTACGAAAAACTATGTGTATTATATACTGTCTGGCGACGACGGCGCGCTCGTTCCATCGCCTCGCCATTGCGCGATACTGCGGCCGCGCGTCGCTTGCGCCCATACGCGCACACACTTGCCGTCGATTTTTCCCTCGTACACCCGGTAACGATCAATCTGCTGTTTTTTTTTTCTTTTTTTTGAAATTTCGCGCGCGCCTCCGAGGGGGAGGGAGGGATTTTGGAACAACCATACCGCGAGGGTGTTCGGAGAGGCGCCAGCGGGACGTAGACGCGCTCGCGGGCGGACAATGAACTCCAAAGGCTGACGATCGCCAATCGCGTGACGATTGTACACGCACATATCAACAAGGGGGATGATGATGATGATATCGACTTGGTTTGTTTTTTTAATGGTTAAAGGGGGTTGGTTGTTGCTTGTGTTTTTCGAGGGAGTCGGCCGCTCGGGGCTTCTTCCGAGCATGGTGGGGGTTTCCTGCCTGCGCCGCTCGTCTGTGTGTGATGCTGGTGCCTCGTTCGATCCGAAGAAGCAGAGAGAGAAAGGGAAATTTTTTTTTGTACCTTATTGTTTATAAGTAATCGATTGCTTTTTTTATTTTTATTCGTCTTTGTTTCGGGGAAATTAACGTTAATCGAGAGGGAGATGCGGGAAGTATACTTGCACGCGTGGAGTTTTCGGGAAGCGACGGCAGACGACTGGCGGAGTTGTTTCCCTTTGGATGTGTAAAAATTGTTCATATTGTTTGATATTTTTTCCAATGTTCGTGTTTCATTTGGCGCCTCGACGAATTTTCTGTGACGAGAGCGCCTTTTGAAACTTGTTTTTTCTTTTCTGCCGCGTTAACAAACAAAATAAACATCATTCTACGGAAATGTGAAAATTCAGCTTTTGAGGTGTATTCCGACTCATCTATACTAGTACTTGAGTGATGAGCGTGACTTTCGGAATCTAGCCCACGTCTCTGAGTTGGCAATCCGACTTGACTCATTTTGGTGCAACTACTTAAACACCCACCTAACCTTTCGAAAACGCACCATTACTCAGTCACGTGTATAAGAAATTATCTACTCACGTACAAGTTGGGTAAATTTACCGAGTATTTCCGCCTGCTCTGTCCAAATTATTTTCCAGAAAGAAAACCTAAAATCGATGATTTCGCTGTTAAAAGTTGGTACGAAATTTTCATGACGTAAAGCGAGGTAGAAACGTGCAATTCGAACAAAATAAATGATTCCGTTGGTCCTAGTTGACAAACGAGTGCATTAATTGACCCATACTCGTAATCAGCGAAAACGTGATCAATTATTTAAGCATCAATTTCAAATCAGCTCGATTCGCGATGCGTCATTATTTATTTCCGAAAATCAACGCGATACGACAAGACGATAACACAACGACGACCGTAACATTGACCCGACCCCCCCCCCCCCCATAGCATTTATACACCCCCACCTACCGACGCAATAAGTGAAAATAAAATTCCTCGGCATGGCAAACTAGCACGTGCTCTTTTACAATTTATTGAAAATCCCTCGTGTATTGGTGAGTACAGAGAGCACAGTATAAATTCCTTATCGGAAAGAAAAGATGTAGAGGGAGGGAGAGTAAAAAAGTTAAACGGCTGCGCTAATTGAAAATACAATCTATATGACATTTTAATTTTTTTCCGATTTGACAGATAATAGATAAGGCGTGAAAACAAAGCGCGTTTTTTTTTCGTTGAGCTAAATTTAGACATTTTCCGTGTCTATATACAATCGCAAGCGCCTCATTAGGCGTGTCACAGCACATTGTGTTCCCACCAACACGTATATATACACAAACGATAAAAAAAAAAAAAAAGTGTAATTATCTCACTTTCGATCGCGACAGGAAATGTATAAGTATAAAAACCGATGCTTCTCCTCTTCCGTATACTTAATATACACACACGCGTCACCTCCACGAAGCAAGGACCGGCCGGTTGTTGCACCGGCGGAATATAGTGGTGCACGCTGATGTTACTCCGGATACATATACATGCATGCATGCACGTAGGTATATACGATATATACCGTTGTTTTCATTCCCTATTCCGGCAACTTGTGTGTCAAGGTTGCTTAGGAGCGATCTCTCTCTCTCTCCCGTTGTTGTCTCGCACCTGCGACGCGCTCAACTCACCCGCGCGCGCGATTTCGCATCCATCTCTCTCTCTCTCTCTCTCTTGGTTGGTTTTGTTTTGCTCACTTTCTTCGTCGTCGCTGTATTCGTTTTACCGAACGAAGGTGATTGACTTTTTTATCTCTTCCTTCTTTTTTTTTTTTTTCTTTTCTTTCTCTCCCTCTTCTCAAGATGTAAGCATGCACGGCTATGCGTGTACAAAGTGTCTGAGCCCTTGGGTTGAAAGGGGGTGGTTTTCTTTTTTTGCTCGTGGAATTTTATGATAATTTTTTTGCGTCAATGTTTGTGTTTTAGGTATCAAAATGAGCTTCCAAAGAAAATCAAAGCCCGAGGCAAGGACGCTCACTTGAACCACGAGGAATTGGTGCAGACGATGAAGTGGAAGCAAATCGTGAGTAACTTTTTTTTGTCCCCCTCTTTGTACAGCCAAAAGACTAAGTTTTAAATAGTGGTCACCTACTTTTTTTTTTTTTTTTTTTTTTTTCTTCATCGTAACGTCAAATGTCATTGAACGCGTTATCTCTTGGACATTTATTATTACGTTGAGATTAGACAATCAGTGATGGCCAACTGTGTAAAAAAAAAAAAAAACCGAGGTATTTTTAACGAACGCAAGATCGGTGTGTTTTCTTCTCTTGCAGCGCGGCAAGTTTTACCCGCAGCTGTCGTACCTGATCAAGGTGAACACCCCGCGTGCGGTGATGGCCGAGACTAAAAAGGCATTCAAGAAGCTGCCGAACCTGGAACAGGCCATCACTGCCCTGTCGAACCTCAAAGGTGTCGGCACGACAATGGCCTCAGCGCTGCTCGCGGCAGCCTCGCCCGAGAATGCACCCTTCATGGCCGACGAGTGTCTCATGGCCATACCCGAGATCGAGGGAATTGACTACACGACCAAGGAGTACCTCAACTTTGTCCAGCACATCCAGAACACCGTTCAGAGGCTCAACAAACAAAGTGAGCGTTTTTACCTATTTTTTTTTTTTTTTTTTTTTTTCTTACCAATGATTATCAAATGTGTGCTCATTTGGTGGTGGTGTTCTTGCAGATACAAATGGCACAACCTGGAGTCCGCACCGAGTGGAGCTTGCCTTGTGGACGCACTACGTGGCCTCAGATCTGAAGCCCGAGCTGTTGGACGGTATACCAGACGCGAACAGCACACAGAACGGTAACTCGCACCCGACCAACGGTGACGCAGCAGCGACCTCGGATGACAGTAACCAGGAGCTCGCCACGTCCACCACGACGACGACGACGGAGGTGGGAGAAACAATTCCGGCGACAACTGCGGTCTCGAACGGCAAGACGCCGGCGACGATTGTGCCAAGCGAGTCTGTGGTTCTCGACGAGAACAGCACCACGACTTCCTTTACCGAGGACTCACTCGACAAGCCCGCCACGCCGAGCAGTGCCGCCAA
The DNA here is from genome assembly GCF_000648655.2 of Copidosoma floridanum. The sequence goes on from NW_019379562.1 coordinate 621,498, forward strand.
CGCTGTGGTTACAACTGGCATTCAGAACGAGGACACGAATGACTCGCTACCCACGAATGACGACAGCAGCAACAACGAGGCTACCCCCAGGCCGACGGATGAGAGTGAGGCTGGCACCGAGGAGGACTCGTCCCAGGACTCGGTCAACGAGCCACCCACGAAGAAGAGCAAGAAGTGACCTGGTAGCACTGCCTTTATCCAGCCGCTCGCAGCCGCGACCGCCTCACTCGCCGAAGATTACAACAATTATTAATTGATGAACATGTCGCTCTTTAACATACAGAAGCGAGAAAGAGAGAGAGAGCTTCGAAAAGTCGCATACGTACTTGAGAGTTTTTTTCAAGACGACGCTTTTTCATTGCGGACGTACCAAGAGATTAAAGAGTACTATGGATTAATGTGGTGGTGGCCGTTATCGAGAGACTGGAAATGGATTGGATCGAATTACTGTTGACAGTGCATCCGTACAGTGATCCGTTTACAGCTCGAAGATTCGGAGGAATTACAACCATGGAGTATCGGCAGTGGAAATTGTATGAAAATAAGAAATCTTTGCTTTTCATGTGTATAAATCAGGTCTCTTTTTGATCAATCATTTTTTTTTTTTTTTCTATTATTTTTAATAATACACTTTTCAAAGTAGAATCGTCTGCGTGATTTACATTTTAGACTCTCACCTCGGTGGCTCTCCCTTTTTTAGTGATGATTTGTGAGTCATTTAATTTTTCAATTTTTTTTAAATCGTTTTTTGGTGACTTGAAGCTTCTAACGATAACAAAAGCCTTGTTACCCCCACAAAAGAAACGAACACTTGGTCGTACACTGCAGGAAAAGCAAGGATCCGCGGATTATTTTGTTGTCTCTCGAGAGTTCGGCGACGAGGGCGGTGGCGCTAATAATATTAATTAATATGAAAAAAAAAAAAAAAAAAAATTAAATTATAGTTGCGATAATATTAACTATTACCGAATCATTACCATAATTTATATACCTAAACAAATGAGAGTGTGAACGAGTGTTGAAAGGAAGATCGAGAGTTCAAGTGAGCGAATGGCGTAAGCGAGAAGAGGATAAAACAAAAAGGCGCAAAATGATGGGGGAAAAAAAAATTCACGTTGCTGGTCGGAGAGTGTATTGCAAACCAAATACCTTGTAATAAACGGATCTTAGATGCAGAAGCAAATGTGGATTATTAAAAATTAATGTCGCGATAGTACACCCATTGGTCTGTTGGAAAAAAAAAAAAAAAAAAAAAAAAAAAAAAAAAAAAAAAGTAAATGCACAGTCATGGTAATACATACTACACACATCTGGAATAAAAATACTTCTGTACAGGGATTTAACTAGTATTTTTGCACAATAACCCAAACAAGCGTGACGACGAAGCAAGTTAAAAGAAAAAAAACGTAGTGCGTAAAATATAATGATGAAACGATATGTAAAAGTTCTGTAGCGGATCAAGCGAAATCAAGTAAAAAACGAAATGAAGTAAAATAAAATGATGTGTACCGAGCGAATGAGATGTATACTGGAGAAAAAAAGGGGGTCGAGAGCGCGTAACTGCTCGACCACTTTCTCGTGAGCGTTCATTCAAATTTTATAAATATACATACCTATATATTATATATATTTGTAATTTAGTGAATAAACACGGATACGAAAAAAAAATAATAATAAATAAAAATAATACACACGAGACATGAGAAACAAAAACACATGATGACGAAAAAGGGAGAATAAAGAGTAATCGCTTTCAGCTGCACAGGACACAGATACCCACTTGTAATATGCGTGCAAAACAAGATTTTAAACAATGAACACAATAAAGTATATACCAACTATCGTGGGCTCCAAGGCCCTTACGGATGGAAAGAAGTTAGTACGTGATTATCATTATTTTCTCCTTCTAATGATTATTCATAATTTATTTTTACGAGCGAGAACGAGTTTTGTACATCCCTTCTCGTTTACAATTACTAGTTTCTTCGTAATTTTTATTTTATTTTTGTTTTCTATCATAAATCTACAAGCGTTCAATGTATACGTCAGAATTGATAATAAAAAGGTTGATATATATACAGACACAGGCTACTTTGTGAGAAAATTGGAGAAAAAATCGAATTTTTAGTTATTAATTTTTCTCCTCTCCTCTGATCCCTTCACCTCATTCCAATGACGTAATATCGCATTATTCTCTCCTTTTGTTAATTAACTTTTCAGTTCTCGTACGTGTGTGCAAAAACATTCCATTCTCTGCGAATAAAGTATATTCCCCTCCCCCTTTTTTTCTAATTATCGTTGATTTACGTTACTCATTACCCGAAAATCCACCCCGTACATTATAGACATGTAAAAAATGCGCTTGAAAGGGACGCAAAGTAGTGAAGTGAAACTTTGAATATATAAATATACGACTGCGCGCGACACGAAAGAAAAATGGTGGATAAAACTTTACCTTTTTTTTTTTATACATCAATTCAATCGTATGTGATCAAACCCATTGATATGGGAGCGATGTCAACTCGCCCTCTCACGACATACTACAATAATACCAATGTGGTGTTTTCGCATGTAGTGCATTATACATTAGAGAGAGAAAAAAAGATGCCGCCTCCATTCAGTCTCTTTAATTCGCTCATCCAAGTAAACTTTCGGCACGGATGCTTCAACTATTGACCTTAAATAAATATAAAAAAAAAAAATCCTTTTTGTTTCACAAAATTTGTTACGATAATCCTTTTTCTCGTTCATAAATGTACGCTGCATTACAATACAATACAAAATGCAAATTTTTTTGTGTGGACTTTGATGACCGTATTTCGAGCACTGCCACCCAAGATACATAAGCAAAGAGAAAAAAAAAATTGTAATTCAAAAAAGCAAATAAAACAGGTGATGCCTCAGTGTAATGTTTGTCGAGCATTTATTTTCAGAAAGTGCCATTTTTCAGTTTGAACCACCAGTTATTGGTCCCTCGAGAATAATGAAAAAAAATAAATAAATAAAAATAGTTAAAAACGTTAGACCGAAAGACTTCTGCATTAAATAAACTGTACCTTAAAACAGCATGCCTAGGATACGAAATAAAAGCGAAAAAAATGAACAAAAAAAAAATTTATATACATACTCGTACTTAGCGCTGATTATTATAAATAAATTTAGGTACTTCACTTATGGCCTTAAAGAGATACATAAAAAAAAAAAAGAAAAGAAAAAAAAAACGAAAAAAGAACATATAGTGACAGCAAAAAAAAAAAAAAAAAAAAAAAAAAAAAAAAAAAAAAAAAAAAAAAAAAAAANTCGTCGATCGAAAAAAAAAAAAAAAAAAAAAAAAAAGCGAAAGAGCGCGTGAACGCAGAAAAAGAGTGTGTGCGGCGACTTATATGATTTTTCACTTTTCGCCGATTAACATATTACGTAGTTGGTCCATTTTTAATTATGTGCTATAAAGAAGACACTAAAAATTTAGAAATAAATTAGGTAAGAAAAAAAAAAAACAATTTACAATAAGCTACGGTATAGTAGAGCGATGAATTTGTGTGCTAAGTAAGAAAAAAAAAAGAGAAACCGACTTGCAACGTATATGTTATGTTTAAAAAAGATAGAAACGAAGGAGGCAGATATGTACACTGATTAATAACGTTAAACGATCGATAAAAGAGCGTGTGAACTGAAAATAAAGGTTTATTGGTAGTGCTGGACGTGAATTCTGAGGAGTATAGGTATACAATTGACAAGAGAAAAATAGACACTGGCAGCGAAAAATAAAAAAAAAATATATATATATACATGTAAAGGATGCGATGTAGAGCGCTTTTTCGGTGTGAAAACGAGAGCAGAGAAAACCAAAAAAAAGTGAAGAGTTTGAGGATGAGGATGCAAAAGACTTTTTTTCCGATCGTCGCCTGATCTCGCGCGTTTGATTATTTAGGCACGATTGTAATTATGTACCAGAGTGAACATTATTACTGTAGTGAGCCGATTATTTAAAAATAAATAAGAAACAACATATTACGCGTTGTCTGTCTTTTTATTTCCCAGATGCAAAACACCACCTTTTAATACCACGAATGCCCCGTTTTCCTCCAGACGCGATAAAAATCGCCGCCACGTTCCATTCGCAATCATTATCCGAAAAACTGGTCATTTTCTCAAGCTCTTGGCTGAAAGTTTTCGAAAGCACCACCTATACACACACACACATGCGTATGTCGTGTAAAAAGCAAGTATACGTTGTTCACCGCTACAGCAGCGCGCCTCGAAGTGAAAGTCTTCTCCGGGGCTTTCTCTCCGCGAATTAATTTCACCCCGGCTTCCTTTTGGCCGTCGTTCTTCTGCTTCGAAATGGCCAAAAAGTTTGGCAATTCCTTCGAAAGCGCACGGGGTTCCAACGCAAGCTTTCTTTTATTTTCATGTTGCGCTTACTTACGCTTTTGTTTTCAATTTTCTACCATAGAAGTACACAAAAGGTATGCGAGATGTATACTTTCGAGAAAAAAAGGGGAATCCCAAAAAAACCAAGACTCAGCGGAACGAGCAGTAAAAGCTCCAAAGACCTCAACGTAAAAAAAAAAAAAAACAGATTTACTTGCGCACGGGGTTGCAACGCATTTCTTTTATTTTCATGCTGCACTTACACTTTTGTTTTCAATTTCCACTATAGAAGCATACACATGGTATGCGAGATGTATACTTTCGAGAAAAAGGGGGAATCCCAAAAAAACCAAGACTCAACGGAACGCGGAACGAGTACTAAAAGCTCCAAAGACCTCAACGTAAAAAAAAAACAGATTTACTAACACGCTCAAGTAGGTGTATGTGAAAAAAAAGCATATATATATATACACCCCCTCCGACTTGGACTCTCCGCTGTTGCTGCACAATGTAAAACAGGTCACACACCAACTTTGACTCACACACATGTGGGGCGCGCATATAGGGCAAATAAAACGTCAAGCACGTGTATACATATATATACAACCAGCAGAAGCACGGCTGACTGACCTACTAACCCAGAGAGAGAAACGACGACGACGAGGACGACCTTCGATGCAAACCCAAACACGCGCACAGTACACATATCAGGGGCACCCACACACACAATCGCCCCTCTCTCTCTCAAAGTACCTACTTTACGCACCGACTGCTGTACATATACAGGGAAAACAAGTGGTGTGGTTACTGGTTATCCCCGAAGTCCGTGTATACATGTACAAGCGTTTATGTAGACAGAGCGTAGACGACAAAGAGAGTGAGAGTGAGAGAGAGAGAGAGAGATAGATATAGATAAAGCTCGCCGATCGAGGGGGGCATCCCCCTCGTGTTCGTTGTGTGGAGTAGACGGAAGGAGGAGGAGGAGGAGGAAGGCAGCAGGTGAAATATATACACGACTCTTCTCTCTCTCTCTCTCTCTCTTTTACACACACACAAACACTGATGGAATTTTGTATACGTGTATATCTACTTTTCTCTAGTGTTTGCGTGATGGTTTTGCTTATACATTCAAGTGCAAGAGAGAAGCAAGAAAGGGACGGGGGGCAGGAGGAGGAGGTCGAGGCACTGACATTTTAATGTGTAAGTGCCGGCGAGGGGTTGAATGAGCAGAGAGAGAGAGAGAGCTTGCAATACGTGTATGATTCCATCAGAGTGTGTGGGTATACATATATATATGTACTAGGTGGTAGGAGGGGGTAAATGACTTGTAATCGTGGTGTCCGACAGAATATAGGTACGAGTAACTGACATTGCTAGTGGTTAACGCGTGCCTTGGCATGGAACGGTAAGAGCTTTAAAATGGATTTGCAAACAAAATCTCGGGCTTTGACAAGCCGCGGTTAAAACACACGCGCTTTTGCAATCAAAACAAAAGCTACTCCTTCGGCATTAAACAATAAGTATGTTTATATCATGTGTACACTGGCGCATTCGCGGTCGCTGAACTCGATTCTCATATAAATAGTATGCATACTTGGACGTATACAAGTATTAAAAATAAAACAGGACAAACATTAAGTATACACCCAACACATTTGTATACGATTGGGGAAGGGGGGTTGTAAGTACAAAAATCATCTCTAACGGGTAACGAAAGCGAAACCACCCGAGAGATACATAAAACCGAGCATAAAACTTAGATGAAGGGACGTGCAAACAGGCAAAGTAAAAAAGAAAAAAAAAAAATTGTATACTAAGCACTCGTTAGGATGGGTGTATCGGCTATTACGTCAATGCACGCGAGGAATTCCGGGTGGTAAAGAAATGCAAAAAAAAGGTGGGGGGTGAGTGAAAGAACAAAACGGTGCGCTCTCGCGAAATCCCGGGGATTCCCCGGAAGTGTGTGTATGTAGGTATTGCCTTTCACCGGCCGGGGGAGGAAAAGCGTTCGGAGTCTGATGCCTATAGCGATGGCATGCGAGCTTGAGCGTAAAGTGTATACACGCATACAGACACACGTGTGTTTGTACGTATGCATGTCGAAAAAAAAGGGGAGTCAGGGGGGTAGACGAGAGAAAGAACGAGAGAGATGGAAGATCTTTCATATACATATACGATACCGGCGAAACAGACGACAAGGTCACGGCTGTTCGTACACGGTATACGTGTACAAAGGTGGGTGTTCGCGTGTGATGTACTTTAACGCACGTGGTTGTCTTTCTTGCATGTAGCGTGCAGCACGTGCATGAACCCCCCCGACGTTTCGTTTAGCGGGAACCGAGAGGGGTAGTGGGTGAGAATGGGCGTTCGGGCGCAATCCCTTACTCGCACTCTGTGATGTGCACGTGTTGGAGGAGACAGATATACGGATGTTGTAGTGTGAGGTTGTTGCGGTACCTATATATACACATAATAATAATAATGTGGGCGTGAGAAAGAGGAACGGAGGAATTTGCTCGTTCTACCTATGTATTATGCATTGTACATCGGCGGGGTGTAAGTACAATGTATGGACATACAGTGAGTGAGCTTTAATACTTATCGTGTGTTTCTCGTTGAACTAGAATTTGGTCGACTGTAAGGTAGGTATTTTCCATTGTCTCTTTTGATTTAGTCTTTGTAATCTATATGCTTGCTGAGATTTCTTCTGGTTGGTTCGTAAGAGTTTTTATGTTTCCTGTGCGTCACAAATTCATAAAACGTCACAAAATGGCTCTTTACGTCAAAGAGAATAATTGATATGATGATTGTTTGAGTGCGGCAAGTGGCATAATCCTTCCTCAGTCGATCAGAAAACCCCATGGCGACAATTATAAACAACACGGTTAGTAAGCCAAGTCCTTAGAGAAAAAAGCGCTTGGTTTAACTTAATCAAAACAATCAAAAATTAAGGGCTAAACTTATTTTTTTTTTAAATTACACTTTATTTCTCGATCACTTTACATGTGCCTAAACGAGCGAAAACAAGAACCCTGTTGTTCTTGGCTAAAAATATGTACTCGATAAATTGATAAGTGAAAAGGAAAGTCTGCCGAGGGAAAAAACAAAACAAAACCCAGGAACCTCGACCACAACAGAGTCAATCGTCGTCAATGTATGTATAACAGTAAAATCGAAAGTAAAGAGGTAGTCCTTTGAACTCAAAAGAATCTCAAGGAAGAGGTAGGAAAGAAAGAAGAAAAATATCGACCTACTTTTCTGGAAATAAAATTCAGCTGTTTCAACAAACTCGCAAGTATATATTATATACGTACAGTAATGTCATCGTTTGCGCAAAGAGACCTTAAAGCAGGAGATGCCATTAAAGCAAAATGAGAAATACTACTGACCCCCCATATCGCTGAAAATCGACCTTTCTTTTTGTGCGTCACGTCATCTTTGGCCCTTTAAAATTAATGAAATCTTAATATGAAAAATTTAATACCAAATTTTTTAGCAACATGTCTGCAGTCAAATGTAACATTTAAATACGTTGACTCTTTTTATGTTTCCAAATTGTTTTTCCATCAAAAGTGTAACGCATTATTTTTGTTGGAAAAAAAATTTGCCAACCAGTGTGTTGTAACCAGAGTAGTAACTGAAAATAAATTCTTTTCAACACATTTACATACGCATTACACTTTTAACGAAAAATGATGTTTCAGTAATTAAATTTCAATAGATTTGGTCATTAGTTGATTCTACGACGCTGAAACTTGATTAGATTGGTATCGTTAGTCAAAGTCATGAAACAAACAAAAAACTAGTGAACATATTTTTTCAAATGAAAAACATTATGTAATAAAACAACGCAAGTTACAGAAAAATCGTTGAGAAAAATTTTTGACCATTCACGTCGTGCTATTACGTTACTTACTTTCACGACAGCTTTTTGAAATTTCATCCACATCGATTACATCCCAGAAAAATACATGAATATACTCAAGTTAATAGTTTCATCGTTAACGTAATTTGTCGACAACAAAGTAATTAAGCTTCTCCAAATACACTAATGATCTTAGTTAACGTGGAAAAATCCATTAAATGTACCGTACGTGCGGGTAAAATTCTCGTTTAATTCTTGCACCTTTTTTTCTCGAATCAGCCAAAAGTCTCAATTGTAACACGAAAAATCGGTAATTCGATGAAACGATAACTCACGCCCGCGACATATGTTCAACGCGCGCTCAATAAAAATAAGGAATCGCATGTGTCACAGTTGTCAATCGTTTGTTTTTTTTTTTTGGGTCCTTATTTTCATCGAAAAAAGAAAAAATAATCCTAACTCTACTGATTCAACAAATCATTGAACTTTTACGAAATGAATATTGAATACCAAAAGAAGTTCAAGTATCAATATCACAAACGGAGACAGCGCACGAAAATATCTTTATCGCTGCACACACACGCGTATTGTGTATACAAGGCCTCGAAACGAAGAGTCGAAAACACGGGGCTTTGGAATGTAAGTACAGCAGCAGCTGTGAGCGCTTTTTTTCGTGCTATTGAGTATATTATGCGGGCACTTTTTATTTCTCTGCAGCTGCCACGAGAATTACAATAATTTTTTTTTTTTACGCACGATATTCATACTTTATTTTTTTCTTGTTAATTGTGCTTTTATCATTCGAGCTTTGAAATGAGATCACGAAGTTTTTTTTTCGAACGCGCGATGATATTAACTTTCAAACGAGGGAAAAGGGAATTTCCTCCTGTAGTTTCCATCACAATTATAAATATACCTGTCGAATCAAACAAAGCAAATTTTGCCAGTATACTTATACATAAAAATTACATTCGAAAGATATCAAGAAAAAATCGAACTCCCAGCAAAAAAAAAAAAAAAAAAAAATCTGCGATAGCTCATTTTGAGTTAACGAGGCATCGAAACGAGACACTGCAGGGGGAGAGGGCGCGAGGCGCAAACACACACAAAAAAAAAAGAAGATATAATAATAAAACGCCGAGAGAGCCCCTCCAATCAATACTCGGCCAGAGACCCCCACTACCTTATATAACCTCCTCTCCGACTGGTGCCTCCCCTTTTCTGAAAATAAATCCACTCCCCCGGTGTTTTTCCTCAAAATTGTGAATCCCAGAAAATAAAAAAACCTTATCACAATAGAGAAAAAAAAACACCGGACACTCATCACGAGAGTGCAAGGAAGTTTGGAGGAACGAGTAAACGAGAGAAAACAGGGGCGTCAGTGACGCCATGCGACCCCAGCAGGGGCGCCATAACCGGTGCGGGGCACATATTATACACTCGAAAAGGGGAGGTTAGGATCGATACCTTCCCCCTCTCTCATGCATTATCAATGGCGGTGGGGGAGTCTTCTCTCGCTGTGTGCGTATATACGTATGGCTGCACGTGCGGGGCGTTTTCTCTTGCCCCGCCTGGCTGATGCTGCTCCTCTGCAAAAGCTCGCCTCGTTAGTCTGGCTGGGTATACTTTGAGAGTGGAATTTTTTTTTTTTCAATTCGCAGGCGGATGTTATCAAATTTTGTAGGAAGGGGAACGGGGGTTTATCGGACTTTTTTAGGTTCAGTTGGGCGAGGGTTCTCGCCCCACCCCCCTTTTTTAATTATCTTTCTAGGCTGTGAAAACTGAGCGGAGTACATAATTCTTTATTTTTTATTGAAGGGTGTAAATTCGATATGGGGTCGAGTGATTGGTGTTTTGATGGTCAGATATCAAATTGATCGATGGCAGGCCTATTACTTCATAGTACAAAAATAAAAAAGAGAAGTAAATTTCTTATTACACGTTTCAACTCATCAGCTACAATTTTCCTATTTTTTTCAGTTGCGAACTCGACAAGAAAATTATTATGTGTAGAAACGCTTCCATTACGTGTTTAAACAGTGTTCTAGAACCATCTTATTAAAACGAGGTGGGGGGGGATGGCAACCCCCTGACGAAATTGCCGACTAAGTAATGGAAAAACACCATAAAATCCACAATGGTTACTCAATTGAAGAAAAAATTCCCAGTTTCCAATCGACCACTCTTAGTGGGTACTTATCCTAATAACGCATGTTCGAACTCCCACAAGTTAACACAAAACGGTTGAGGGGAGGGAGGGATAACGATTATCGACTGTAAAATTACATTTCTCGTATACGCGTCGCCCAACAGGGAGCCAAAAAATTGGGGGAACAGAGGATAAAAAAAAAGTGCTATCGCCACTTTTCGTTGCGCTGCACGCGTAGACGATTACTTTGAAATCGAACGCTTTTTTTAGGGGGTATATAGTTCGAGCGTTGAGCTCTGCGCTTTTATTTTATTTTTTTTCCATCCATTTTTCCCGTGTTCTCTCGTTTGGTTCGTTTTTGTTACTTCCAATAAATTTGACGTTCGAATAGACAAACGATGCCTCTCTGTTTTTTTTTTATTCGTCGTCGACTTTGTTACTTTCAGCAGAGATAGAATACACTGTTGAATTCAAATTGTCGTTCGATAACGGTTTAACCAAAATACTGCTCGTTTTATCGATGGCATTTTTTTTTTTTTTTTTTTCTTTCGAAGGCTATCATACTTTTGGGTAATCAATGAGTTCCGAGTATTCGATAACAATATATCGACACAACAATTTTTCATGCAATGTACAGGGTGAGTCATTTATCTTTGAGTGGTGAGTAACAGGTATTTTATGCGATTCCTTTAATCTACTTTTTAGTTTTCTCGGAACTTTTTTCTTATCATACTACATAACTATTAGTTTATCATTAGGCGGTTGTAGTAATAAAAACTTAGGTATCCCGTGAAAATTTTTTTAACTTTAATTAACAATCGTTTCCAGGGTAATAAACTAAAATTTCAATGACCGTAGCCTTCATCATTTCCGAGAAATTAATTATTTGTTGTAGAAGAGTTTTATTTTTCTAATCGTAATCAGTAAAAACTTCTTTCTCTCTCATAAGCGTATGTTGTAAATAAATAATTAACTTCTCGGAAACAGTGAAGCCTAAGATCATTGAAATTTTAATGTTACCTCTGAAAACGATTTTTCAACGGATTTTCAATTTTTTTCGTTTTTGTGACAATACTTTCTTGGATGAAAAAAAATACAATAATTAATTCAATACACTCGACGTTTATGTTAAAAAAAAAAAAAAAAAAAAAAAAAACATAAAAACGTATTGGCTCCTTAAAAGTATCTTCACCCCAATCCTGAGTCGTAAGCACAAAAAAAATTTCCCAATAAAAACGGTCCCAGAAGGAGAACAGCATTGCGGCGTAACATAAAAAAAAAGAAAAAAAAAACGAAAGAGATATCAGAACACACGTACGCGCACACGTGTAAGTTACATACATATACCTATACTTACGTACATTGGCCATCAAGGGGATGTTGTCGTCGCGTAGCCGTTGCTTCCGGGATGAATGAACCGTTACGTCACGCACACTCGACATCCTCTCTCTTTCTCTCTTTACTCTTCCTTTCGCCCTTTAACCCGTCGTGTATTTATATACTCACACACACATACAAAACCGACAAACCCACAACCACCTCCTCCTCCTCCTCCTCCTCCTCACTTGAAACTTTGTGTGCTTGTTTTCTTTTATCTCTCTCGCTCTCTCTCTTTTCCTTTTTCTCGGGTTATACAATATATACACGCGTTGCCTCACTCCTTTTTCTCTCTCTCGCGATGCTCTTTTACAGGCGGACCACCTATTTTCACCATCTCCCCCTTACTTCTTCCCCCTCCCCCTACGCCATCCCTTTGGAGTCTATTTTATTACTTTCGCTTTCGAAAGCTTCTCCCTTTCGTCGCCTTTTGCCCTTGCCCTCGACTATGCACATGTATATTATATATTTACCTACACACACACACAAACCATGCATTGCATCGAAGTCATTCACTCTCTCTTCCGTAGCAAGCACGCGTCTGCTTAGATAATATGGGTCGAATGGCTTTTTCTTTTTTTTTTTCCTTTCTGTTTGATCGTTGAACCATGTACCACTTGGGGTGGTTTTTTTATCCGATGGCTCGATTTATCGCGTGGCTGTACGCATAATGTGCTGTTTAAAAGTATATCAGGATTTGCAGCATCAATGATTATCCACTTCTCTTGACAACTTGGTTTATTCACGATTTCTTCTCGTATCAAAGTTCTATAAAATTTACAAAATCGTTTCTTTTTTTCAAAAGTACTCTCTTGACTCCTTAGGCATTCAAATATAATCTGATGAAAAAAAAAAACTGTCAACGGGAAATTGATTGTGTCGTTGTCGATAAATAAAAAAGAGAGTCAACGAAGCCGCGATTAAAAATCCAAAAGTGCCGTTGAGTAATAAAAAGTAATGGTTTTCCCCCTCTCAGCATCCTATCTACACTCTTATGTACAAACACGTTGAGAAAGTCTAACGAGTAAAAAAAAAAAAAAAAATACTTTGTCGTCCCCAGCACAGTCACGCCTCTACGACGGGTTCACCGCGAGTTGCCTGGCCGCCCCCGTTTTCTTTAAGATTCGGGTAGAGCTTGGCCTTTAGGCCACCGGCACGGCCATGAAAGTCCGGACGCCGATCACGAGGTGCCGTGCGGTGCAGCCAAATGTCCAGTAGACTCTTGGTCGCCAACAGGCTGGATTTTTGAAGCTGCTTGGCTAACGTTGTCGTTGAGCCGCTGGGCGGAGGTGACATTGGCGAATCCGTCGTCGCGCGAATCACCGTGGCCCGCGTTGTCGTTTCTTCCTTGCCGAGACTTCAACGAATATTTTTTCGTTTTATAACCCATACTCAATTTAATTTTTGTTTCCTTTGAACGTTAAATTATACAAAAAAAACAACAAATACCCTTCAAGTTCTCTGAGTGCCTGGTCGAGCTCGACCTTGTTGTCCTTGTCGTCCTTGTTTCTCACTTCGAGCAAGCAATTGAAAACTTCCAGATGATTCATCGAAGTTATCGAGTGCATGCGCAAAAAAGTCTCGAGTTCGTTCCACAGTAGCTTGTACTGTTCCTCGCGCTTGCAGTTGGATTTCGCGCCTCTGCCTCCGCCTATACTCGGAACGGGCAAGTTCTCGTGTTTGGCTTCGAGCTGGAGAACACTGAAGATTATCTGTTTGCACTGCATTACTTCGTCCTTTGTCAGCGATTCTTTGAGTATCAAGTCGGGAAGGGGATCGATTATCTGTAGGATGAATTTAACCGATGAAAAATTGAATTTTTTTTTTTTTTTTTTTTTTAAGAAAACATCATTCAAGCAGTTACCGATCTTAGGTTGTACATTATGGTGTTCGAGATCACGATGGGCCAATACTTCGTATGCCTCTCGAGGCGCAACCTCATTTTTTCAGCGGGCCCTTCGGACGTGTCACCAGGACTCCGTTTCACGGGCACTAACAAGTTACTTCGCATAAAAGCTCCAAAATCCTGTAAAAAGTTGGGATATTTTAGTAAGAATCATTTGAACTAGAATCGTTTGAAAAAAAGTGACGCTCACCGTGATGCGGTAATCGGTAACTCTGCCGCCGCACCCTTCGCTCACAGAGGGCGGATCTTCGAGCACGCTTCTAGTGGTCGACAGCGTGTGAATGAAAATCTCACCACCGTGAGATGCCAGCAGGTGGGATATGGCCTTGTTGCCGCTCTTCCTGGCCATTTCGAGCATGACCGACCTGCCGTTGAGTAGGAAATTAATCAAACACGAGGACGGCCGACTGTTGACATCGACGGGGGTGATGCGGTGCATGGCGTTGCACAGTTGCATTTCGGAAGCGCTGCAGCCCCTGGGTGTGCACCATTTCAGAGTTACGGTCTCGTACTCCATGCCCTCCTCGAAGCGCCGGAACGTTTTCACCAGCGCCGAGTCTTGGGCGTTACCCTTGAGAATTGCCAGATGGGCATCCGACGAGTGGAATATCTCCACGTCGTAATTGGCGGAAGAACTGGCGTTCTGTTCTTCCTTCATCGGGATACCAGTGACGGTTGTACTGGCTAGATCGTAGTGCTCAAGGATCAGGTGGGAGAGTTTCGAGTGCAGGATCGTAGCTTTGAGAGAGTGCACTTCCATCGATAAAACGGAAGAGACCTGCAAAGAATAATTGCTTAATACACCTCTTCAAATTTTTTGAAAGATAAATAAATGCAACTGAGTACTTTTTACCTCCTGTAAAGTTTGATTTGTTACTTCAGAGTTTATGTTACAAGGGTATATGTTCAATATAACAAGGTGGCAGTGATGAACTGGAATCAACCTGCAAGCATGACTCGTTTGGTTACCGTGTACATGTACAATTAATTAAAAATATGATTCTTGGACCCACGTGTCAGACGAGGCAGCCTGTTTATTTTGAGCCGTCAATTGGCTCAAAAATATATTCTTCAAGCTTTTCAAGCTCGCATCGTCCCTTGCACTAGTGATACAAATCACACGTCCTCTGTTCATTAATTTACTAGCAGCCTCTGGCCCTGCCATCCTTTTCTCTTGTTGGGTCTCTGAAATCTCCGAGAGAGCTTCGATGGCTACCCTCAAGCCATGTACCACAGAGAAGTCGGTGCTTTGCTGATGCACCCTGTGCGGTACTCCGATTATTGCCATTGCATTCATCAACTGAGAAATGCATTGGTGTTATTGTTTACCAACCAACAATTGGACACTGGATGTTAATAATTGGGTCAAGTACTTACATGAGTTAAATTTTGTTGTGAGGGACTCCACGTATTCAGGATACGAGCCGAATGATCACTCACGACGAATCTGATCTGTAACAATTGGGAAAAATCCAGCAAATTGTTCACTAACTCTAGGTGGCAAACGTGCGTGTTCCTTACCAATTTGCCGGACGGAAAAAGATCCCACACGATCCTGCAGTACTCCATGGAGGTTTCTATACTCGTGGTCCATAGCGATTTGCTGATCGGAGGCAGCATAATTTGATTCCCATGGCCCCGAGTTTTCAAAAAGTCAAAGTCCAGGGGACTTTCGGTCGAGATGCTAAAGTAGGGCGTGTGATCGAGCACGAAGATCGTTTTGTGGTTTTCCGGATACATTTCGACTACAGCATAACTTTTTCCAGTTTATTTAATAAGCTGCACTGTAACTGTACCTGTAGGTGTGTGTAATCAAATGCAACGTCGAGGTTATGTTTTGTTTTGAAAACATCGGGAATTCTTTCTCTTTGTCCAAAACTTAATAAGTATTTATCGTTCGATAATTTGAAAACAAAAGTGTATTATTGAAAATAATCAATTGTACAAATAAAATAAAAACAAACAATTACTATGAACAAGGCAAATCAAACTATCAATACAAACCCTAGTTCAAATCGGTTCAGAAGCATCAAAGAAATCAAAACTAGGAGATTATAAATAACCAACAGTGTCTGGATTAAACATACTTGCAAAACTAAATACATTATATATCTTTTTTCACACCGACGGGATCCTTTTAATTGACGACATAGCAGAGGCAGCAGACGTTTAGTATAAACTTTGGATCGTCGCGTCTCATGCACTGCTGCGTCCACTACTGGAGGAATTGAGGATAAATTTGACTAAAAATATATACAAATATATATATCTATGTTTATTTTAGCGTTCAGATTGTGCTGGATTTGTTAAAAAAATGTTATCATGTTTAACTTAAGTGTACAATTTTTTATTCGTAAATCGGAAAAAATGACAGGGTGTCTGTTGGAAAATAAATAATTTGAAAAATAAAACAACATTTACAAATATGGATAACATCTAGATCACTATAAAATTAAATCATATTTTAAAAACGAAAAATTTGTTAAAACATCTGTATAATCTCTTCGATAAAGTTTGCCTTTTTTCTAAGTATAAAAGTGTAATGATTAATAACAAGTATTATTAAATTACGTGATTAAAAAAATACTTGAAAAATTTTGTACAACTAATATGTATCATCAACATGATTTAAATATATAAATACTTTTAAAAACATGATTTTTTCGCATGTGCATGTGAAATCGGCAAAATATGCTTAGAGTGTGGATCAAATTGCTGTTTATGGTCTGAATGGGACTGTCTTGTGTTTCTTCAACTCAAATTCATCGTGATTGTCATTGAAGCAACCGATACAGTACAAATCATCCGTGCAACCCTTGCATTTGACGAGATTTTTCTTATTATCACACATGCAACACTGGTTGTCACCTGAATAGTCATCATGAGTGTCTTCAGAACAATCCATTGGTCGGTCTTCACCACTGCTACTTGTGCCGAATTGACTAAAATCTATGGGAGGCTGAAAATATCATATAATTAAAAATAATACTAAATATAGATTGTGTATGAATAATAAATGTTATTTACCAATGGCAGCTTCACGGTGAATTCCTTTAAACTTTTTAAACGCGCTTCAATTTCACTATCAACGTTCTGAGACTCGTCAGAGACATTTTTTGAAATTTCGAGTTCCTGAAGATACTGACTAATCAAGTCGTCAACTTTTTGTTTATCTGTTCTGCTGTCGATTTCATTCAACTGTAAATAAAATTCATCATTAAATAAAAGTAAAAAATTGAAAAAAATGTTTGATACTTGCATTAACTGGTTTGTTGACAACATTAGGATCTTGATCTCTCAACAATGCCAATCTACGCCTGATTTCATCTTCAGTTACAGATGGTACCTGCCTGTCCTCGTCTTTCAATTTTTTCAATCTGTTGACGATCTCTTGATCAGCTGGATCCAGTCCAGATCTCAATTTATCCAATCTGTTATAATAAACCGTAATTGGGTGCTTCAGAGCACTTTCAACTCTAGCTCTACAACAAAACAACAAGTAGGCTTACAAAGTAGTTCGATTTTATTATTTTCATATAAATGGAGTGGAATACTAACTTTGTCGCAAGGTTGAAGGGAACCAGGGGTTCGTCCAGTCCGTTCGGAGTGGGCAGATCTTCTATAGAAATAGGAGTTGATTTCTTGATTTTCGACTTGTGAAAGCAAGGGCCACAAATTTTTTGCTTGCTTTTTTTATCCTCAGGCTCGTACTTAAGGCACTTGGAGCAGTAGGAAAATCCACACGCTGGACAGCCATGCTACAAACAAAATATAAACGACAATTGTTTCATTCATTACCAAAGAATTGATTGTCTCCACAACAAAGTACTTGAAATAGAGTATTTAGGAAAAACTCTTACTTCTTTTGAAAAAAACGAGAATTTCGATTGACAAGTGTTACAGCACGACATTTTTTTTATTTTGACCTGGCAGTATATAAAACCTCGAACGAAAATGTTTACTAGTAATTTAACAAAACAACCCAATATTTACACTTTTGACATACTCTTTTGAGGTTATCATAGATGTGTAAATGTGTGAGAATGGTGGGAGAGACCGACAACAGTCGCTCGCTTTTTCAAACGAGTCAAGTCTCGTGCAGAGCCGAAAAAAACACAAAAACTATATATTTTCAACAACAAACTCGTATATGTATATTGTATAGGTATTTTAAATACTTTAGTACAAAGGGAGTCGTTTAAGTAATAAGACAGTGTTAATAACAACATCAAGGGGATCGTGTCGTTGATAATTTTGCGTAAACCGCAAAAACTTTCTCATAGGTTTTTAGTTTATTTCCGTGCAAGTTAGCAGCTTAGAATAAAAAACAGTAAACGATGGAGCAATTGGTAGAGGAAAAGCACCAAAACCGTAAGTATATGAAAAAACTTCATAAAATGAAAATTCTGATTTTTGGTACTGGAACGAAAAATTTGTTGTTCTCAGACCCAATGATGGTTCTCGAGACTCTGGTGATTTTTGATATTTGGCTGATGATCAAGACACGATGGTTCATTATCAAGTTCATCGAATTTATAACTCCCATAGTGAAAGTTATGTTTTTCATGACTCTCGGCGCTAGTAATGACATCTAAACAATTTCATGTGCACAATATATACTTTTACGACTATTTATTTATTGATTTTTTTTAAGTTTTGCTGTTAACCTACGTGTTTGCTTACGGCAAATTCGACATCGATCAGAAAGTCGGTTTCCACCCGGCTTGCAAAAAATACCAACCTGCGGTTGGCAAGTACCTTGAAATCGGCGATGACTCGCGATCAGAGGCCATTACACCGCTGAGAAAGGAGCTGATTAGAATCAAAAGCGAGTCCAGGAATCTTAAAAAGACACTGTATCAAATGGTAAAATTTTTGACATATTTTTTTTACTTTTGTCGAATAAATGTTTTTTTTTCATTTCAGAATAATCAATTGACAAATTTGTACAATCGTCGGAGCAATCTAGGTAAAAGGCACAATCGATATTATTAAAGAATCAATGGAGTGAAAATGTAATTGTAGGTACACTGTTTTCAGGTGCAAATTCATTAGCAGATTTCGCGTCGGAGGCTGTGGGCGGGCTCGTAGTAGATACTCCAGATACTCATTCTTATACCAAGCCAGAGTCAAATCAAGTGACAATTTTTGGAATACCCCTTTGGAAAGTTAATCATTACACACCTCGCAAAGTTATCCAGGTATGTAGCTAGTCTTTTATTTCAAAAAATGTATTACTTGATTGCTAACTTTATTATTTTTGTAGCCTTGGGTCGAACCCGGACAATGCTGGTCGTTCCGCGGATCACATGGAAAAATTGAGATAGAATTAGCCCACCCAGCAATCATAGAACGCGTCACTTTGGAGCATATACCGGCAAGTGCATCTTTGACCGGAAGTATTGATGAGGCTCCTAAGGCTTTTAACGTGCTGGTATGACTATTGCAAGCCTTAATTTTGTTTTGAATAGTTTCCTTTATAACTGAGATTTCATAATTATTGCAGGGTAAACTTGAAGACGAGTACATCACCATTGGCTCATTCACGTATAGTAACACAGGACTCCCTTCTCAGATTTTTGAAATTAAGGTTTGTGTGCTTGATTTTCAGCTGTATTCCACTGCTTATCACAAGTGATCATAAAGTATTAAATGTTTTACAGAAGCCAAATATAAAAACAGCTTTCAAAAGAGTTATACTTGAGATTTTATCAAACTGGGGCAATCTGGAATACACCTGTGTCTACAGATTTAAAGTTCATGGGAAGATGTACATTAACAATTTAGATAAAGTGTGAAGTTATTATAAGTGTCCTATTCATAAGAAGAATTTATTTTAAGTACCAAATGTACATAAATGCTGTAATTGTGTAATAAGTAACTTAGAAAAAAAAGACTAATTTTGTAACACTAAAGACTGAGGGAACAAATAAATCGGTGTGTCGTTATTAAAAAGTCAGCTTTATTGAAGATCTCGAATATAAAGCTTGGTCAGAACATTTTGGGTTAACAATATGAAACCCAAAGATTTACGACCAGTTACTGCTGGCGCCACCCCAGCTTTGGCCTTGCGTCATGGTCTCTGCTGGCGCAGGTGCTGCAGCCCATTCATCTTGAACCTACAAAGAAAACATTAACATCAATATTGACTATATAAATAAAAGTACTGGTGTGATCTACCAATAGAGTATTCCATGTGAAAAAAACTTACGGGAGCGGCCCAGTCGGTGCTAGCGGTGAAGGGAGCTGGAGCAGCAGCAGCGGCAACTGATGCAACAGGAGCAACGGAAGCCGCAGCGACGGGAACATCATCGGCCCAAACTTCGGTGGGTGGCGCGTTGGGGTCGACAACCTCAACGGGCCAGTCTGAAGCGGACAGACCAGCATCGGCAATCGGTGCGAACTCCTTGGTAGCTGGCGTTTGCTCCTTAGCCATTTGCTCCTCTTTTTCGGCCTGGAAATTAAAAATTATTCAATTAATTTCGATTGGCAATGAAGGGCAAAGATTTTCAATACCTAAACAATTTTTCAGCAAAGATTAAGCCATTATGTACCAACAGGTTTGATTCTGGACATGTAAGTTTAACATCATGTTTTATTTCTAGAGTACTCGCAAAAAACAACTAAAAATTTGTCAAATATTCAACTTTGAAAAAATACCAGTTTTCTTTATGCAATGCACACCTATCACGAGTATTGTTAAGTAAAAAAAACCTTTTTTAAAAATGTAGGAAACAATCAACTTTAGCCTACCTCTTCGGGATCTCTATAGAAGAACAGATCGACAACAACGTCCCACTTATCCCGAGGGATGGAACCACGGAGGCGCAAGACCTCGCGAGCGAGAAGCCACCACATGAGACCAATGCTGTGAGAATTCTTGGTATTGCATGGGATGGCAATGTCAATGAAACGCACGGGCGAGTCTGTGTTGCACAAGGCAATGACTGGGATGTTGACGTAGCTGGCCTCGGTGATGGGCTGGTGATCGGTCGCTGGATCTGTGACTATGAGCAGTCTTGGTTCCCTGAATGCAGCCTGAAATAATGGATTTTCACTTTGTATCACTTGCTTGGACAACAGTCAACCATATAATTTATAGAATCGTTGGATTTCAGCAAAGATTAAGCCATTAAGATCAACAGATGTTATTTCTGTACCAAATTTTGTCATCACGTTTTAAGAGTGCATACCATGCGTTACAAATAAAGATATACCTTGGAATTGTTAACAAAATAAGAAAATACCTGGATCTGATTAGTGAAAGCACCAGGAGTGAAACGTCCGGCAATGGGGGTTGCTCCGGTGTGAGAGGCAAATTTAAGGACAGCCCTCTGTCCGAAGGGACGGCAACTGATGACAAAGACTTCACTTGGGTGCTCAATGGCCACAATAGCACGAGCAGCAAGGAGAAGCTTCTCCCAGGTGCGCCTCAGGTTAATGATGTTACAGCCTTAAAAATGGAAGTTGAAATCGCAATTCAGTACTTTTAAATGAGATAAAGCAAAATAATATACATTACCTCCTGCACGACGTTTGTAGACGTACTGTTCCATCTGGAAATTAACATTTTCTGCTCCAATGTGCGTGGATGCAGCCAACATCTTTGTAACGTCATCTTCTCTGAGAGCTAGTGGGTCGTATCCTCCTGACATTGTTACGTTGTGATTTACTTACGAGTCAACCTTATAAATGAAAATAATTTTTTAATTTATGGCAAATTTAAATAATTGAATTTAGTATTTGCACTGCCGATATAACCTTCAAACGTTACACATTGAAAATATTCAACAATTTTGTATGTCGATTAGCTAAGCATGTTATTGACTAAATAATCAACGTATAATGATATTTAATATTGAAAAGAAATTGATCAGACTTCTTAGTTGAAAAAGCATACGATGGATGTCAACATAATACAAGATGTATTTTTGTAGGTTATCTAGCACGTGTCACTCGGCACAACTTTTGGAGTCTGAATTTAATGTAAAAACTTATTAGTGAAAAAACTAACTACATTTAACAATAAAGTACGGCTTTGTGCTTCAATTGAAATCAAACTTTGTCAAAAAGTATCAATAATACTATGAAAAACTTTTAAAAATAGAAGGGAACTTACGTGTTTAATGCCACTTAGGAGTTTCTCTTGTGAGAAAAAGAATATTTCCACAAGTCGGCGTTCGGCGGCAGCATGTACGGTCGCTACGATTGGTCACGCCATTTGGCACATGGCGGCAGGCGCGATTTTACAAATAGCCAACAAAGCGAGGAATTTATAAATTATATTTTTTAAGGAATAAAAAAAAGGTGGGAGATTGTTATCAATAATAAAATGCAAATCTTTTTAAATACAAGTGTTTTTATTCGCTTTCAATTTTTATCTCTTCATCAAATACTTAATGCTTAGATCCTAAATATTTCCTCGAACACATAGCCTAAGGTCACGTAATGACAAATTTTTTTAAATAATGTGCTAAAATGCGTTCAACTTCTCAACACACTCTCGAAGCAACCGCATCGCCAAAGTATATTTCGAACGGATGAAATAAATTAAAATAAAGGATTCTTGTTATGTGAAAATCATTTTTCGCTCACTTTTAAAAGAAATACAGAAAATCAAACATTCGAGGCTACAATTTCGCTGAGAAGACAGTCGTAATCTATATTTCTCGCTTGAGTACAGCGCTATCTAACGCTTTCTCCTACAGAAATTTGAAAAAAAGATAAGACAAAAGAAACGGAAAAACATGGTGCTTCAAGATTTTAAGTTTATGCAAGCCAAACAGCGCTTATACGGAGATACGAATTTATGGTTCGATGTTTCTTCTCTTCGAGGCTTGCGTCTCTCAGACGTTCACAATTACATACATGTATATTTGTATAAATATTTATTTATAAAAAAAAGAACAACCAATCTCTACAGGTCTACAAAGTCCACTTAGTTTTTTCTTCTCTTTTCTTATTAAAAGTATCTACAAAAGCTTCCTTTGAACCGTAAGACCGTGCCTATCTTCGCACCAAGAAATAGAACGAAACAAAAATTATCTCATGGCACCTACGTACATAATGCAAAGGAAGCAAATTTTTTTTTTTAATAGACTCACTCATTCACAGTCCATATATTGTTTTTATTATCTTTTTTTTTTATTTCAATCTCGAGAGGCTTTTCGACTCCATCGGCACTTTAAACCACGACTAGCGCAGCTTTTTTTACTCAATCCCGTGCGTATTTATTCAGTTCACAAGGTGAAAAAAAAACCTAATGGTTGGACTGATGATGATCATGCAGTGTCGATGGGTATTAAACAAACAAAAAATATTGATAACAGCAAAGCTTCCCGATTTTCTCAGTCCTCGGTACGATTACGAATCAACAAAAAACGTCTAAGGGCTAGTCTTTGTTCTCTTGAACCTTACTGTCCAGGAGCTGGCATGGGTATTGCAGTCTGGGAAACAGGCTCGGGCTGTGGCTGTTTCTTCGGGGTCTTCTTTGCTTTCTTAGGTGACTTTCCTGCCTTGGCAGGCACCGGTGGCGGCTCCTTCTTAGGCTTCTCAGTGGTAGAAACGGTAGTTGTGGTAACGTCGGTCTTTGACTTTGGATGATTTTTTTGTTCCTCAGATTCGGCGACCTTTTCCTCCTCCTGGACAGGCACTGCCGGAGCCTCGCTAGCCTTTTCAGGTTCCACGCTAGTCTGCACTTCTTTTGCAGGCGAAGGCTGCCTCATCTCTACGTCCGGTTGTTGCTGCTCTGCCTGAGAGCAAGGAACACTGTTGCTCTCCATAGGCTCTTCGCTGGTCTTGACTTCTTCTACCTTCTGAGGCGGTTCCTGAGGGCTAGCTTCTGCAGGTACCGTAGCAGCCGGTTCAGGTTGAACTGGCGCGCTTGGAGCTTCATTAGTTTGAGTATTGCTTTCCACTGGCTGTTCTAGTTCTGGCTTTTGCTCGGTTATTTTGGAGGCTGGCTCCTCGGGAGGTTTCGCTTCTTCCGGCGCTGTAGCCTTGGTCGGTGAGGTAGGCGCTGGCAGCGGAATCGCTTTTTGTTCCTCTGTCGCTGGCGGCTGCAATGTACAAGCTTTGTTTTATAAAAATAATTTCATGCATCTAAATCATCGTTTTGGTTTTTTCGAGCATATTAATAAACAATCTACGATAGTTTCTAAACGATAAGAATGCGTGAAAAAGCGAGAGATATCGATATTTTTTTTTTTTAATGAAATTAAATACACATGACGTTTGCGTAAACAATAATTTTTATAATGAAAGAAAAACGAAAATAACGATTATTTAATTTGTAAACAGGCAAGATAAAAACATAATAATGTGGATGTGTCTATGTGCGTAACGAGGGTTACATAAAATGAAAGGTACATGTACGTATATATAGATTTATTACACCATGACAACGTGCAACATTATTATTGTAACGTAAATTTTTTACTAACTAGTCTGCCAAACAGTGGTCACTATTAAAACCATTTTTAGGTGGACGCAACCTTTAAATAATTTAAAAAAAATCATCAGCGCTTCCTGTCAACTCAAAATAATCCTCCTCCCAATAAAATAAAATTCCTTTAGTATCGGAAACAGTCATGACTCACCTCAGAAGTGTCCATGGACTCGGCAGGTTTGCCATCTTGGCTCGGATCGCTCTCCATGGGCTCGTCAACGGCATTCCCCACGACCTGAGACTCTTGCTGCTGTCCTGGCAACGGGGCCTTCGACTCGAGCAAACTAATCGACTCCTGTATGCTCTTAATGGCCTGTTTCCGCGCCTGCCTCACGTTCTCCTTGCCCTCGGTCTCAATGTCGTCGAGCTTTATCAACTCGCGCGTCAACATCTCGTCCAGATACATGTACTGCTTGTCCGTTCGCGAGTTGCCCGTGTAAAGCCTAACTTGTTCAGTCAGCGCGTCCACCTCCTGTTGCACCAACGCAACCTTCTCTGTTGGATGAAAGTTTATCAATACCTCCATCACAATCAACAACAATACTCGTCTCTTTGCAACCAAGTGCTAACTCACCAAGTGGGTCTTTCGGCTGAATCTGTGTCTTGGGCTTGGGAGGTTGCGGCTCGGACTGTGGCTCGCTCTGTGCTGGCGTGTGATGCTGCTGTTGATGTTGTTGTGGTGCCTGTCGCCTCGTTTGGTGCTGGGGCTCTTGGAACTGTTGCGTGTGTCTGGGCTGCTTGTCGGTGTGCCTGAACGAGCCGAAGGGCGAGTCCCGGGCCGGGTGTCTCGGTGGCCACGGGCTGCTCGAGTGCTCGAAGAAGGGATCCTGGAAGTGCGTCCAGCTGGAAGGCACTTGCTTGGTGAAGTGCGAGGGCCTCTGGAAGTGGGGCGGCGACTGTTGGCGCCGCGGAAAGTCCGGCTCGTCGGCGACCGGCGCCGGGGCCTCTGGGACTCGGCGATCCTTGTTCCTGGTGATCACCGGCTCGTCCCGGCCTTCCACGAAAATCGGTATGTGCCTCACTGTACCGTGACTCGGCTGTGACTGCTGCGCCTGAGGCTTCTGCTGCTGAGGCGCCGGCGATTTTTCGCGGTTCTGCGGCTGGGGCGACTGCTGCGGCGACTGATGGTTCGCCTGCTGCTGCTGCTGCTGCGGTGAACCCTGCGCACGAACAGATACCATTAGACATTTGGACTGTTGAACAGATTCGATTCTTGAAATAAGTCTTAAGTTCAACAGCACCAACCTGTGGCGTGATGTCGACCCTCGAGACGAATCTCGGGTGCTCGTTTTGGTTGTTGCGGTTCTCCGGGGGCGCGGACATCGATCTCACGTTGCGCTGTTGCTGCTGGGGATTTTCCATGTTGTGCTGGTGCTGGCCGATGTCGAGGGTATGGTTGGTACGCAGCCCCGGGGGATTTTTGGGCTTGTGTTCGGCAACGTTCTCGGGCTCGCTGCCGTGGGAACTAGCTCCGCTGCCCCCGCTCGTGTGAGAGCGCGCGTCCTGCGATTCGATGCAAGATATTTTTTTAGGTTTTTTATTCAAAACAAATCTACATTTTGGCACACATATGAAGAGAGTCGTATGTACCTCGTCGGGTTGCTGGTGGTTGTTGGCGGCGGACGCGCGCCGGTTGCGGTTGCGGTGGAGGGAGCCGCCGCCTCCGAAGGGCACGTCGGCCCAGGGTGGGCCCAGAAGGTGGTCGGCAAACTCCGGGTGGCGGGCGGCTAGGTTGTCCAGGTGGGAGCGGATGTCACCTCGGCGGCCGAAACCTTCGTCGTCGAACGGAAAGCCCTGGAAAATGAATTTAAAAAAAATTATCGTTTTTTTTTTTTTAGTTACCACAGATTGTTGTGGGGTTTGGATCATAAGTATAGTACTTGGGGCTAAGATATCGAAACAGTGCGAGTCAAGTTGATTCTCACAAAGAAAAAAAAGTTAGTAGTATATATATAATTGGCAACTTTTTTGCTCTCCTTGCTTTGTTCTTAGTAAAAAATTGATCTTATATGATTGATCGGATCAAATTCAGTGGACCTACGATATGCTATTTTGTGCTGAAAACCTGTTTTCCTCCGTCGCTATACTTAACAATAATGTTTTAAGCAAATAAAGTTTACTATCGGGTGGTTGAACTAATACTCAATTAATTAAATTTACCACAAATTATTGAAAAATTGTAAAAAAAAAGCTCGACCAACATTGAATCATTGACATCAATCACTGGTAGTAACTACCATTGCAAAGCTGCATATCTAACCCTCGGTAATTCAAGGTTTGTTTTTTTTTTGTTATAAGCGAAAAAAATTCTTTAGAATCAAAAAAATATTTACTAGAATAGTATACCAAGCAGATCTTTACATAAACTGAGATAAAAAAAGGCACTGTTCTTACTGTAAAAAAAAAATATCCTTATTTGAAGAGAAAATATTTACACTTTGTACTAGTTTAGTAAATGTTTACTTGGAAACTTTTTTTTTCTCTCTCAACGCTGTGCACTAACATTTCGACCAATATGATCGAATAAAAATAAAAAAAACCTCGAAAAAAACCGCTATACCAACATTTTCAACAAAACGGACAAACGAAGCTCCTCCAACCTCTTACCGTGTAACTCCTTCGCGCGAGAGTCGCTCTGCTATTAGCAACAAAAAACCGAAAAAAAAGAAGGGAAAAGCAAAAGAAATCGTCATCATATAGTCACTGTCGACCGGTTTACACTCGTACGTATAGCTTTTCAATCTCCATAAAAGACCGACGCCGCATACATTTTTCTCTCCAACTGACTCACGTGAAGAAATATAAAAAAAAAAAAAAGAGTAATGGTATTGCAACTCTTTCATACATCCTTTTCCCCCCTAACGCATTTTACAATTTTCCGTACAAAAAAAAAAAAAAAAAATAGAATCGCGATACCGATCTTCTTGCATCTTTTCACCAATTTACCGGTATTACGCGCATAAATTATTGTATTATGCAAACAGGAAGAGAACTGCGGTGCACTAAATAATTCAAGGTACATACATGTACAGGTTACACACACACCCGAAGCCAACATCGGTACAGCCTCCGAAATCGATTAGCGACTCGAAGCTAAAACATTTTTTTTTCTTTTTCTCGAGCTCCCATATTTACATTAAAGTGCGTAATTTTAATTGACACTCCTACTCGGCTTTTATTAGGATTCTTTTTTTTTGTTTTTTTTGTTCTTGCGTAAGCTCTTCCGCATAATATACATGTTCGGCAAAGTCATTGTTGCCGTACCCTACAATACACGGAAGTCCAGTGCGCGTTGTTTATATTTTTTTTTTCCTGCGCGAACCTACAGATGTGTTTGTCTATAAGGTTCGGGAAAAAAATCGTTCTCGGCGCGCGTTACCTTTTACGTGGACCGCCATCGCATCGCACATACAGATGGAAAAAAAAAAAAAAAAAAAAAAAGATCGTCGTCGCGTCGACCTCATCATCATCCTCGCGCGCGCGTCATTCGCGTGGGTGGGTGTAATATTATAAAGACGGCGTTGGTGTTGTGAGCGTGACGTAGTCGCCATATAAAAAAAAAAAAGCATTAGTTACGAGGCCTAACACATCCATATGTGTGAGCTTGGTTTTTGGAATTTCCGGTGTGGGCGCTAACGACGACGGTATACATGTTACTGTCAAAGGTTTTTTCGTACAAAAACGCAACGAGCAAAGAAAAAAAAAAAAAAAAAAAAATCGGTAGAGTTATTAACACTTTTTTTACTCGCATGCGAGAGAATTTTTTAAAATTAGTCCGATGATTTGGCAAACTCGTGCGAAGTGTTTTTTTTTTCCCTCTCTCTGCCACGTTCACTTGGATTGGCGCACCGAAATGGTTACTTTTTTTGTTTTGTTTTGTTCTTTTTTAATGTCATTTGTGCGATTCAAAACAAGTTTTCCTTCATCCCACGCACTTGGTTAAAAAACTGCTTCGATGGTACGTACAACAAACAAAAAAAAAGGAGGGGGGGGGTACTACACGTGCAATTCCTTACAATACTGGGTCAAGGTCGACTGCGCCCTATTATTGTCGCGGTATAAAAAAAACAAAAACAAAAAAAACACGGTGCAGCCAAGCGAAGGTCACTGCCGGGGCGCTCTCCGAGCGTCTTAAAATATATACATTGTGCCAAAAAGTTGCACTTACAATGCGATTTATGGTGCACACGCGAGCCGTACAAGGTTACACCACTGCCTTTTAGGTCGAAATTTAAAAAGACCATCTACGAGCAACATCCATCCACCGCAAGTTGGTGACTTGTCTGTGGTGTATGGATTATAATTTGAAATATCCATACGCACCACACGAGAGCTTCAGATTGAAAGTTGGTCTTAAATAGTTATCATGTGTACCCAAGAAGGTACAGAGTGGGAAAAAGATAATTGTAATATGTTTTGTAAAATCCGAGAGGAAGAAAAAAAAAAAAAAATACAAGTGTCGCGGTCTCTCGAACTGATGTCTCCTCCGTGTGTGTATATGTGTATTCATTTAGGTGAGTATACGTTATTTATAGCAGTGACCGCGGCTTTCCGCGCGAGCGCTGAATATTGTACCTGTCTACCCGACGATTCACTTTTTTCCCTCTACCATCTGTTTAGCCACTTTTTTTTTTCTTCGTGCACTCGATTGGTAATTAAAGTGTGTACACAATACACATGTTTGTTTTTTTTTCTATTTGATTTTCATCGTCAATCCGGCATGTAAACAAACCCGCAGCACTGCACGTGCCGGTTTTCGTTTACCGATTTTATTTTGGATCTTTCACACGCTCGCTTGTCGATGCTCAAAATTTCGGGGTGACTCATGCTTGGATTTTTCCAACTTAATATCATCGAGTTGATAACATTTTTTAGAGGCGACATTCAAATATTTGCGTACGGCTCGACTTTCGTAATTCCGCAGGTATGCGCAAACAAAGCGCGTTGTAGTCACTCTCTTTTTTTTTTTTTTTCACGTTTGTTTGAATAAAAAAAAATGATGTGTCTTTATACGGTAGCCAGTTTTCGTGTTTTCCTTGTGTATGGCGCTGATATGTAATAATTTTTTCGGTGAATCACTTTTTCGATTTGCACCTAATTACACGTTGGAGCGCTCCATTGGACATCGCAAATAACGAAGTAAATGGATAGATATTGTTCCACGGAATGGAATTAAAAAAAAAAAAATGAATAACCTTTGTAATGATTTCCCCAGACGTTTGATTAAAAATGGTTAATTTTCGTCCATTTAACTACTACGACTTAATAGCTGCCAAATACACGCTAGAAAAAATTCATTTTTTTTTTTTTTTTTCTGTATCAGGTGAACACAAAGCGAGACACAAAGTGCTTGCAAAATAAAGTTTGTTAAAAAAAAAAAAAAAAGAATTAACCGTTTTCTCCTATACTATAATTCGGCGAAACGAAAGATATGGGCGAGCGTTTTTTTGTTCCACACTCCTTCGATACAAAAACGCGTGGGCATACGTCAACCTTTTTCTTTCCTTTCAGCGAATCGCGCACGAAAACAATATTTTATGGCACCGGTCGCTCCTTCTTCTGTTGATTTTGGGTCTCGGCTTTCTTTACTCTTTGTCGAGGATTTTTTGGTACACAAAATGTTTGTTTCTCTACTTTGCAACGTT
Source organism: Copidosoma floridanum (assembly GCF_000648655.2). The sequence continues at coordinate 651,261 of NW_019379562.1, forward strand.
TTTTTTTTTTTTTTTATTATTATGTTGCATAAAAACCAAAAGCCAAGTGGATCATAAAAACGTGTAAAATAAAAATTTCATCCTTCTCGGCTGAGCACTAGAAACGTTGCGAGACACGTTAGCCGCGTCCGAAGCTGCATGAATACAAATGATAAAAACACTGCACCCTTCTTTCCCATCCAAACCCAAAAAAACCCTTTGGGTAAGCAATTTTTTTTTTCCAAACTAAATCGCGAAGGCAAAAGCGTCGCGACTCCGGTAAAACTCTAGCGCGCGGGGCAAAGATAAAAATAACGTTCGGTAGGAATGTTCGAGAAGGCGCGGGTGTCGTTTCTTCGGTTTGCTCGTTTTCTGGCTTTCAATCGAAAGGAAAAAAAAACACACACACACAAACATACCTACCCACTGATTTTCAAGGTATACGCTCGAGGCTTATTAATACACACTATAGCGTCTATCCATGGCACTTTTTTTCCTCGTCACATTCACTTGAAGGAGTCAATGAAAAATATTAAAATTGAAAGAAAAAAAAATGAGCAACACCGTAAAAAAAAAAATACACACAAAAAACTGGGCGCGGACCAAATACATGTAAGCGCGATCGGTTCGATCGCGAAATAAGAAAAGAAGCTGCGCGCGTGGCACGTCATTTTCTCGTTTCTGTGTATGTATATGCAGTTTCTTCTCTCTCGGAAAAGTTATTTCTAACCTGCGCGTAAGTGCATAATATATGTATACGTTTTTACGAAGATTATAAGTATGGGCACTTGGTGCTCTGCGTTTTTGATTGGTGTCTTAAGTTGGGAGGTGCATTTTTTTTTAAAATTTATTTTTTTGCTAAATGAAACTTCGTCTATTACGACGTATCAGTTTCTATACCAATTCGCATGCCATACCAACACACATGCTCGGCAATTCATACATTTTTATTTTTTTTACAAAAAAGCTTGAATAGGATTGTATAGTTAATTAATTTCATTGGAAAACTTTATTTCATTGCTACTGGTAATTTCATACCCAACAAGTATAAGTAGGGCAGTATATGAAAATTATAATACGGTTTTTTTTCAAAAACTTTGACCATTTATTGCTAGTAAAATAAGTTTTTCCAGTTTCAAAGAAAAAAAATTGTAAAAGCAACTATTGCCAAATCTGCAATAATCAATTATAACAATAAAAGTATAAAACCTTATTAATGAAGGACAAAACGAAAAATTATCGTATTAAAGCAGAGCAAGTAAAATTTATTAAGTTTGCATCGATCAATAAAAAATATTGGCCGAACGGGGTCACGTGTGAGTACATTATACGGGCACACGAGATGCTTGAGCGCGTGTTCAGAAACGTGGCGCCGAATAAGGGCAAAGACCGAAGGAGGAGATGTTACGTGTGTTGAGACAAAATCAATTGTCCTTCGGGGCAAACGTTCGAGCGGAAAATTTCCAAGGAATCCCGAAAATTGTGGGTACCCCCTATAGGTATACAATAAAATAAAAATACACATCACAGAAGTCGTGAATCAGCATCAACCGGATTTTCGTATGTGTACTCGTTTGGCCTTGAATTGTCGGTTAATCATTAATTAACTGTATCGAAACAGTGTGTGATTAATTAATCAATAAATACACGATGATAAAAAAATATTATAATAAATAAAATTTTTTATGTAACATTGTGCTCTAAGTTACTTTTTTACAGTATTATACATGAAACCTGTCAAGCAATTATAACAAATGGAGATAAATACTAGAGAAAAAAGTATCAACTACAGTAACAAACTTATGTTAATAGAATAAGGTACTTTTTCGAATGCTGTTGTCAGGTAAAAATTTTAGTGGCATATTGCATTCTAGTGGGAAAGAAAAATAAATATTTTGAACTCTAGTTGATATTCGTAAGTGTTACAGACCCAAATATTTTATTAGATAATTTGAAAAAAAAAAAAAAAATACATATCCCGTGGTTTATATATTTCTATGTTTTGAAAAAAATAACTTGGACAAAATGTTTCCCAACATACACTGGTATTATATGAAAAAATATTTTATTGAATAAACTTACGAATACAACATATAAAAATTTTTTTTTCAACTGCTAAGTGGAGCAGTGATGAACTTACAGGAAAGTCGCGATCCAGATCGAGCCCTCGGCCGAATTTGGTTGCACTGTCGACGATGACCGGCGAGTCCATGTCGCCGGTCGCAGCTACTCTACTTTGTTGCACGGCTCTCAAATGAGTGCTTACTTATCTCTTTTAACTATTTTTTTTTTGCGCGCAACCTACACAAAACCGTTGTTTTTAACTCTTTGTTTCATTATCACTTATCGCGCTTTCTCTCACTTCTTTTGATCGGGGGATATTTTTTCAAATTAATTACTCGTAAGGACGTACGCGAGCGAGCTTTTTTGTTTACCATCTACTTTTTGGTGTCTCTAGTATTTTGCTGCAAGCTTGTTTTATAACTAAGAGATTTTGCTAGCTGTAATAAATCGAACAAAAATTAAAAAAACAACTAGCCCCATCTCCGTATTCAAACCATGATTGAAGGCCGCATTGCGTGCAAGTTATAGCGATTAAAAATCGATTTTGATGTAAAGTAAACGTGTATAAAAAAAAAAAAAAAAAAAACCAAGCAGCTAAACATTTAAATATAAATGAGTAAGAGAAAGCGCAAACTGAATTAATGTTAAATTGTAAAAAAGTGTGCACACATAATATACAATATACACAGGCATTCTAGTGGTAAAATAATTATGGGTTAAATAAAAAAAACAATTTTGAGTAATTAAACTCATTGAAAATACGAGAGGCAAAATTATTGTAATTGACGCGAGTAAATGTTTGTTCAAGAAAACTCGGACGGGACGTGAAATATTGTTATTGTTTGCGGCGAAATGAAGCTCGTGTATACTTTAAGCGACGCTTTATTTATAGTAACCTTGGGATATTTAAATTTAACTTTACTCGATCGCACGGATAAACCGGTTTTCATCGACCTTTTTTTTTTTTTCCCGAAATTTAAATGTCCCTCAGAGTGAACAATAATTTTTGGCTACCTATTTTGGAAGTTCAAAATCGAGAATACAAAAATAGACACTGTAATGAAACACCGTTTTAATTAAAAGAGTTTTGAATTTTTTTAAATACTTACTTTAACCGTTCAACCGACGCAATGTTCGATATGACTGTCAAAAGTAACAGAATACCTGCAAAGAATGGTCTCGAAGGAAGCTAACCTCTAACTAGTACGTGGTGTAATAATGTATGAAAAAAAAAAAAACGAATGAAAAACGATGAAAAAAAAGAGAGGACCACTCGTATTTTCAAAGAGTAAGTAATACGTAATATCAAAGTGCTCAAATTAAGTAAAAAAAGTTGACAAGAAAAACATACACCCACAATACAATGTACATCCAACTCAAATAAACTGCGGATTTTACAAGTATTATAACACAGCAAAAATTACCGATAAACAATTATCTCCTGTCCTGTTTTTGGCTTTTCTTGAAAAAGATCACTCGAAACAATAACCAAACAACCCTTGCGCTCGCGATAAACGAATTCGCGTGTGATTTCGAACACTGATCACTTAACCAAAAAAAAAAACTACTGCAATCTTGATAATTGAACTTCACTGATGATAATCAAAGGTAAATAGTTTTAAAGTACACTTTGATCGACGATAATCGCGTAATGTTATGCTCTCGGCGATCACTGGAATACTGAAGCGCGTGGTGGTCGTTAGCTCGAGTTAAATGCCAGAGACAGCTGAATCGTTGAGGGGGCGCACCCGTACGAGAGAAACGTTTTTTCGAGAAGCTCGAGAAAATGCTGGAACGTTCCGAGCGAGGCTCACACTCGTAGTTTGAATTTTCGGTGCCCCTCCTTTTTTTTATATTTTTTCCACAGGTGTACATTTTCGTTATGTTTATAGTGTGCATTCAGTGAAAACATGTACATATACTTATGACAAGTAACGTAATTCCCAATTAGTTTTATCGAAAAATACTTGTCTTTTTCACGCTAACGATCGTTACATCATGAATATTATGTAAATGTTTGGGTTCCAGCGAAAGTATGTTAATTATTTTCTGGATCGCATCATCATTAAAATAACTCAAGGTACTTGACAGGCGAGTGCACTTGAGATCGAAACAGTAGTTGATCATTCACGGAATGCGAACGTCACTGCGTGTATTTATGTACAATATTTCGAGTACTAAGGGTATTTTAAGAGCTCTATAGAAAAAATTATTAAAAATTAATGTGTAATATTTTTTTTTCTCCATCCACCAACAGTTGCTACGTCACTGATTACACACAGATGATCGTATAGTTGAAGCTACTCTCACGAGATGTCACTTAGTTTTGGCGCGAAATTTATTGTTCAAAAAAATATTAATTTTCGCAACATTTTGCTTTATTCAACCTTCTCATATGGTTAATGAATAAAAAAAAAGTTAAGTCACATGGAGAACTTGGCGACTTGTAAAAACTTATGGAAAATGCAAAACAAGACGAGGATAAAGAAAGAAACAGACGTGTAAGCTTTTTTCTTTTTTCTCGACAAGTGATTCACCTGTCTCCTCTCCCCGGCCGCCCACGACATCTCGGCAACTCCAACAAGCAAACCCAACCAACGAAGGCCTGTCGCCTTTTTTTTTTTTTTTTTTACTGCCCCACGTATCCTCGCCTTTTACGGCCTATACGGGCGCTGAGTTGCAGCTTCCCGGTTCGCGTGTGTTCGATGCAGACACGTTTTTCTTCGGCTTTTAATTTGTTGATTTTTCAAAAACGCGAGATCAACTCCGAGCGATTTATGGTGGAGTTGGGTATTTTTAGCGGCTGCGCCCTGAGTTTACCGGTTTTATTTTATTTCTCGCTCCTTTTCTACTTAAAAAGACGAGATTTTTTTTTTACTATTGAAGCTTTACTTGTCCGATTGAGTTTTACTGTAATTGTTTTTTTCGATGAATTCGTTTAGTACGTGGTGGTAAGTGTACTTTGATATCGACCTTAATTGTGATGCATATAAAGCAAAGCTTTGTTACTTGTATTTTAAGGTAATCGTTGCCAAAAATTCAATACATACCCCAATGAAAAAATGACACACTTTGGTCCAATAAAATATTATTACTGCGATTTTAATGTACATTATTGTCACGAATAATGTAACAATTATTTTTTATAATACATCATGATAATAAAACAATACTCTTTGTAATAAAAAATGTTTAATTATCATTATCCAGTTAAACATCTTTTTTTTTGTCTAATCAGCTATAATTTGTTTAAAAAGTACAATATTAGGAATTTAATCATTTGTACAAAACGATTTCCTCAACAAGTAAAAATGATTTATTTACAAAGATTGTTATATTAATGGATGAATTACACAAAATTTTAAGCATAAAATCACAAATATAATATACCACTGTTATTTTTTCAATTCTTCTCAAATTTTTAGAACGTACTTTCTTTGGATCCCAAATCAAACAAATTTACAATACACGTACAAAAAAATAGTTGCAGCTTACTAGAGAAATATAATTGCATTGCACGCATCCCGAAAATAACACCAAATGGTCCTTGGATTAAAAAAAAAAACATGACTTAATAGCCATACTGATTGAATATATATACTGCTGTTATGAGAGCCGTGCACACACACACACACACACACACACACACACACACACACACACACACACACACACACACACACACACAAGTAAATAAGAGAAGAAAAAAGGGCGATCGACCTTGTCGACCATCAGAGACACGCTTACGGTCAATTTTTTCCCTTGAACTCTGTATACTGTAAATCATTTTCTTTTCCATCTTCGAAAACTAAAACAACTTTTCATCGGCTGTTTTTTTACCCACACGCGATTCCCAACAAATCGCTGTTTAAATTATTTTCATCCAAAACACAGGCAGTTCATCGAACGTGCAAAATTTACGATCGGCATAGAGTTACCGATTACATCGACAGAAACAAAGGAGCTTGCTCGGCTTCCTCTTGCGCGTCGCGTTACGCGATCGGTGCACGTGGGCGGGTCGCGCAGTTGCGTTACACACGTTATACCGATCTCAGGGTCGAACCGATTTCTCTCTCATCTAAAAAATCGATCTTTCGTTGCACTTGGCCGCATCCATCTCCACTGGCGCCTATACACTGCACACACACTCTGCCCGTTTACACGCATGTTAATGGTGCCGATTTTTTCTCCTTAGCGGAGCTCAAAAGCGACGATGAATCATCGTATACGAAGCTTTTTTTTTCGACGAATCATTGCACGATAGTATTGTCAAGTGATGCACTTGTAATATATTTCTGGGACGGTATTTTTAGATGAACCGATTCGCGAACCTGTATCATATTTTTTTTCTTCGGGCAAATCGTTACCGATTGATTAATCGTTTTATTTTCGTGCAGCCTGGTGGGGATTTATTTTTGTCAATTTTTATTTATAGATCACTGTACTCATTTTTTTTTAATGCCAAGCTTCGATATGACTCTTTCGGCCGATCGACGTCCTTGGACAGGTTTTCGATTTTGTTTCGTTTTCGAAGCTTACCGATCTTGCGATGCGTTTTTTGCGTGAAATATAAAATCCTTTTGATTACCTGCGTATTGTACCAACGTAGGTTCTAATGACAAGTATTTCTACGTACAATTAACGAGGAAGACAAAACTCGGTGGCAGCAGTCAAGGTCTCGCTATCGATCGATCGCGAATCGAGTAATACATGTACTGTGTACACACACCATCTTTGGCTACACATACGCGTTCAGAGACGTGTTTTTCGTTTTTATTTATTTATTTTTTTTTCGGGAAATGTTATCCCGTGCAGTTTCTTCCGGTATAAGGAACGATCGAGGTTTTTCGGCCGCTGGCCAACTGTTTCTTTTTGGTATATGTGCAATGGAGACTGCAGGCGACGTCGCGTCGCTTTTTCACAATATAAATATATCACGCACTCGCCAGTTACTTCTTTATTTAAATCTTTGATTTTTTTTTTTTTTATTTTTATGAGATACCCATGAATAAGCTTTCTAATTTTTTTCAATGATTCAAATAAAAATACTTTTTTTTTTTTTTTTTAAATCAGTAAAGTGTGCAAAATCTTTACCGATTTTTATCAATTTCTTTTTTTTTATGATTTAACTAAAGAATTATTGTATCTGAAGAGAATAGTGTGATCATGAATTTTTGTCAGATGTAACAATATAATTTTAATAATTAAAATTAGTTAACAAACAATTATTGCAGTGCAAAATATTTGCATACTTATTGAGAGCATTTTACCAAAGTGTCTGGACATTGAAGGTTGTAGTGCCGAGTGCACATGATATATATTTAACCAAAAAAAAAAATCGATGACAAACATTTCTTTTCTTACTACCATAATATTAGTAATCAGCAGCAAAACGAGGAACACATTTATTTGCCTTACTTATAGATCGTGAAGAAAAATCGACCCTAAATCCCAACACAAAAGCCAACTCGACCCGCGAATGGGATAAAAGAAAAAAAAAAAATCGATAAAAATGCAAATCTTACGATTAATCGCACTTATGTCCTTCCACACACGTTTTCCCATGCAATTGTCTAAAAACCACACACATATTCCACGGCATTCAACTCGCTCAGCTCGTATACAAATTTGGTCAAACGCGATAAATCCTAACACGACGAGGTCATTGCAGTTTTATTTAACGATCCGCGATTCAATCGCGAGCTCTGGTCTTATGTGTCTTTCGATCCTTTGGCCATGTACTTATAAAAAAAAAAAAGGGTGTACGTGTATGTACCACCTGTACAACGCGTGTTGTCGTTGAAAAAATGCGAGATCTAATGAAGAGAGACGGGCTCGTAAATTCATTGGTATGACCCGGACGTGCGGGAGTGTACAAGCAGCACCACTTGTCGTTCTTCTCCGAGAAACGATAAATTATTCAGATGCTCGCCATCCGATCCCTTGTCATATACCCAGCCAACCTGATGGCTATGACAAAGAGAAGCCGTACGTGCGTGTACAGTCGGGAGAGGACCTTTACGAGTATTTTGACGCACTTTATCGACGAGTTGTTGTACAAAAACAAGCACTTTCGTGTCCTTTCAAAAGGAAATAAAAAATAAAAAACGTTTTTGAGAAGATTTTATTGGGATACAAGCCTCCGGAAGTATGGAAAAATCAAAATCAGTGATTCGTGACATTTTTTTTTTTTTTTTTTGACATTTCAGAAAATATTTGTAGCTCTTTTTTTATGTGAGAAAAGGTTGATACATTTTTGTCTCTACTTTTCCTTAAATTATCAACTAAGAGTCATATCTGGAGGATCAAGAAAAAAAATGTATCACGCAATCACTCTCATTAAGTTTAATTTATCAGTGGAAATCTAATTTTTTTTTTATTATTCCTCAATGTCAAAAAACCCATCGTTTTCAAATGTTGAGTAAGTACTGTAACCAGATTCGTGCATAATTATTATTGGATTATAAAACAATTTAAAACTAAATATGTTTTCCTGAATGTCATGCACTATTTTTTGTTGAAATTTTTTTTATTTTTATTAATTATTATTGACAATACAACTCTGAGAAAATTTTTATTTTACCTCTTATAAGTGCATTTTAGATGGTTAAGCTTATTGTGAAATATTGGAAATGAAATGTTGAAACACTTGTCAAATAACTTGACTCTTATATTTATTTTAAATTTGAATGAATTGTTTTTGCTAGAAAAATTTTTGTCAATCACTGTGTTTTAAATCGTGAATGAAAAAAAAAAAAAATTTCTTTTTAGCTAAAATACAGTATCACATTATACTGCAAAAAAAAAAAAAAAAAATTGAAAAAAGAATGCATGTCCAAGTCTGATTATAAAGGATGGAATTACACCACAGCTGCAGTGGAAGGAAAGTGAGCTCGCGATCTCTAATTTGCATACACTGCACATTTATTCATGCGTCTTGGGCGTGAAAATCGATTCGTATACACTATAGCTTGTGTGCTGTATAAGTACACGTAAACGAGTCCGTTCGGTCAAAAATTTTTCTAGATTAAATTTTCATTCAAGTGACCATGGGACATCATCATTTTTTTTTCTTGCCTCTTCGGGCACTCTCATTAACGAGATCCACACGGGATACAGTAACCCATCGTATGCTCTTAGTTCAAAGGTCGTCACTCGTTGCTCATCCGTTAAAAAGCGAGGAAAATCAGATTCCTTGAAAAAAAATTTTTTTTTCCTCATCACAAGGTGCTATCTCAAGCCATTTTTCATAAAATTGAGATGAAACTCCGCAACGAGGTAAAGAGTTCCAGGAAAAAAGGCAAAACGCGATAGGTGGTAGCGCAAGGATTCCCAATTAAACAAAAAAGTACAATAAAAACCTACTTGCTATTGTGGTCCAAGCCAAGTGAATTATATGCTAAAAAAAAGAGCGAGTTTTCATCAACAAAACGAAAATACATTAGACTTAATTTGGTAAATTTTAACGCGTGTAACAACAATCCATTCACACACACACACGTGTTGCCATCTTTCGGGACCAAAACAAACTGAGATCGGAAAACGGCACGAAATACTTTTTTAATGATCGTTGATCAAGAAGTGCTCGTTTTTACAAGAACATATATATGTTGTGTGTATAGTAATATTCCACTTTCGTTTCGATTTTCTGCAATTTTCAAATGTTAAAAAAATTATTTCTGCGCCGTATAACTACGTAGATCCACATTGAAATGCAAAGTAGTTAGATAAAGATAATTATGTGCAATGATCGTTTATTCATCTACACATATATTATACATGCGCCACCTAAGATATGTTACACATATTTTAAGCCTAGATCGTTACGAAATAGAAGATGTTGGCACACGCGGTGATCGGTATGTATTTTGTCGATGTTTAATTTATATAATGCTCGCATACGCGTCCTTGGAAGCCAGGTAGGGTATAATAAATATAAAAATAAACCATTTAAAAATATTGTAACGCGCCATACCGATTTTTTTTGTCAAATAGTTACTGATGACAAAAACAAATCAAGTACAAATGTAGTTGTCGCAACTCGATCGCGAACCCTATCCGGTCCCCCTTGTGGATCGGCAATTCCGACAACACCCAACCGATCTTTAACCACCGTACCGATGTAACCTTTTGAAAAACACGCCCCAAAAACCCCGAAAAACCAACCGATCGACCGAAAAACACTAGCCGATTTCTCGCTCGCACCGGATCATCGATACGCCGACGATCGATGATCTACCCCGATCGATAGATCTACCAGGAGCGCACGAACCACGAGGAAGTATCTCGCGTGAGTTTCGCTCTCTCGCGCGCGTAGGTATATAGGTATACACCCTTCGGTTTGTGCGTGTACAATACACTCACACGCGCGCGCCTCGCTCGCCGATCTCCGAGACTATACTATTTCTGTCCTCTCTCCTCCTCTCGACTCTCTCATACTCTCATCTCTTTTTATTAAACGCGTATTATTATTATTTTTTTTATTTTTTATTTTTCACTCGTTTTCTGCCGATACACTTTGCCCGCTATTACGTGTCACTATATGTATACAGTGTACGCATCTAATCAACATTATAACTTTTTCAATAAATACGCTGCTATTCATTTTTCATTTTTTTTTTTTTTTTTTTATACGGAGTTGTCATAAACCTTACCAAAGGATTACCACTTTATTGTGGATGAATTAACAAAACAAAAGTACAACAAAAAGGTTTCCAGGTATATTTACGGAAGACATTATATTTGCTAAGTAGCTTATATACGCGCTACATTTCGGGGATGAAATTCGTAGCATGTGCATAGGATAAGACCGGGCGTTGAATTTGTTACAGCGAAGCTATAAATACAACTGAAATGGGTCGCGTGTGTACGGATCGTTTGGTGATTAAAGTTCAAAAGTTTCGCTCTCTCGGCGAGTTATATGCTTGACATTTTTTTTTAAAATAAATCGGTAAGTACATTCTTTCACGCGCGGCAGCTGTACAACGAGAGCGACGAGTATGAAAGATATAAACTATACGAGGAGTAATGTACAGACAGGAGAAAGAGGGAGCGTTGGCGCGTCGGCGTACATTCATATGTATACACATATTAAACTTTGCATGTAGATACACTTTCCCGTAGTTTCGACTTTTTCATTCATCCACGCGAGTACTTTGGCACTTTGTGCACAGCTGCTCGAGAGATACATTTCCTCGGGTATATGCCCTCTCTTTTTCTTTCAATTTCGAGCGAACAAATATCCCAAAATGCGTTAGATCGGTACATGGATCGTACCGATTTTTCAACGATCGTGTCCATCTATATGTCATGAGGAACATATTTGACGATTGTTATTTAATGGATGGTTATTGAGTCGTAATCGAGTCGTATATGCGGGAAAATAAGAAAAGCTTGCAACTAGTATAAGTACATGCATATTGATTATGCAACGCGACGAAGCGAGTATAGAGAGAGAGTCGGAGTGTATAGCCGCTCGAGGCGCCCTTTCACGCTTCTCTCTGATTTTGAGAAGATATTTTGCTCTGCTCTGTTGCTTTGGGTTACACTTTTGTTTATTTATTTATTTTTGACGCAAAAAGTGCTCCGAGAGAAAAAAACCACAATAATGATATGGTGATAGCGCTAGAAATTTTTAAGTAGATACATTATTATAGTAGTTTTTATATCGTTAGTTCAATTATAATAAGTGAAAATCACTGTTCGACAAAGCAAAGAGTAAAAAGTTTCCGAACAATGAAATAACATCAGTTTATGCAATACTATTTTTTTTGTCTTTGTGACGTTAGTACTTACGATTATTATTTGCTAGAATGAAACTAAGATTGTTACTTAGTTTTGTCGATTTAGTTGATCAGTTTATAAAATCAATGAGAAAAAAGTTTTTTTTTGTAACCATCAAACATACAAATAACTTCTAGTGCTATGGCCTTTATTTATTCATAAAAAAAAGAGTATCATGATAAGGAATGAAAAAAATTGTTTGGCAATGGTCACAGTAACAGAACACAAAGGAAGCCAAAGAAAAAAAAAAAAAAAAATCGAGCCCCGCGCTATCGTCGACACGATACGAATAGGTGTGTGCTCTTGCAAAACCATACACCGGAGCACCTAAAAGATAAAAAAAAAAAAAAAAAAGGTAATAAGAAGAGAAAAAAAGCCGCGTGAGCCATTCGCGCTTTTATTGTAACACTGCGTACGCGGCTCGCGATAAAAGGGAGTGGTCTCTTTGGCGACTAGGCTCGCCGTGGGATAGTATCCTCGACTTGCGCAAATGCGCATGTGAAATTTCACTTTGGCGGCAATGAGGTATTCCTTTTTTCCGGGACTAAAACATTCGTTTTTACACGCATCCACGTGTGGATATTATGTGCTCGTTTGGACGGAAAAATGCGAATGGAAATCTTCCGAGTGTCCCCCTTTTTTGCAAAGATTCGTTGATTGTTCTCGCGATTGTATACGTTTAGATCGGAATGTCGACGCGTGTTGTGCCAATGTTTTTTTCACGTTTCGTTGGAATTTAATAATTACAAAAAATAATCGACCGCGACTTTTTCCCTCGATCTCATTTATATGGAAAAAGATTTTTAAATATTTATACATATACAATAAAATTGATGTTTACGTATAACTTTACTTTTTTTTTTTTAAATTAAGTTTTTATATACAGCTGTAAAATTGCAAATAAATGAAAATAGAGGAAATGTGTCAAAAAAAACTAAAGTTTAGTAATCGTTAAATATTATTTAAACTGATTATTTATGGATAATCGTGCTGTTACGTGTAAGAGTCAATGACCCTTGAAACAAAAATTAAAATTACAACCATATAAAAAGTGTCGTCGAGCCACATGTGTATAAATTTTTTTTACGCAGGAAAAAAAAGTGTATAAAGTCTGTCAAAGGATCACTGTGCTCACTGCTGAATCATCCGGTGAAAAGAGATCGAGGCTGTTGATTTATGCGCTCGTCGTCGTCGATTTTTTTTTCTCGATTTTCTGAGGAATTCGAAGTGACGCTGATGACTGGCGTTCCTTCGACAACCGATGACGATCATAATTTGTGGGCATGTGTGTACTTAAGTGGTAGTTTGTGAGCTGTTATGTGCACTCTGTGCACCGGAAATCACAGCTTAAATCGTAATATTGCCGGTATACAACGAACCCGTTAAATGACGAGGATTTTTCATTTGAAACTTTTATTTTTTTTTTCTACTAGGTAAATAGTATATAAATAATTACAACTTTGTAAAAATGCATTTCGTGTCTCTAGAAGATTAAAAATATACGTGTAGATTTTCGAAATTATTTGATTAAATATCTTTTCCCTGAGTCAAACGAACGAAAAAAAAAGTAGATGGCACAAACATTGTGTTATATACTAAAAGAACATTTTTTTAGAATCAAAAATACATTTCTCTTGAGGAACTTTTGACATATAAGATTAAATTTTCTCACTTTAAGAAAACATTTGTTCCAAACACGAAAATATTTACAACGTAAGGCAATATCTTATTTCTAGAGAAAATTGACTCTGTATACTTTCTTCTACAGGTTCCACAAAATTTTGTTTCTCTTAGTGCTGCAGAAATGTATATACAAATAAAAAAAAAAAAAAAAAAAAAAAAAAACTAACGCATCAATATACTCATGGAAAAAATTAAAACTCTTGCAACTTCTATGACACGAAAACAACGAAAAACTTTGAGCTGTTAGCCAACGAAAAATTAAACCCACAATCAGTAAACTGTAAGGGAATTTTTAACTATTTCCATCAAAGTCAATCATCACAAATTAAAATATTCCTTCTAAAACCCTTTGAAAGTACACCCACGAAGGAATGTACAAAACGTGTTGGACACAAAAAAGAATAGAGAGAGACACAAAAGACCAGAGGGGGAAGGCTGAGCGTCTCGATGTAACAGCCAGCGTTGCTTTACCCATACACTTATACATTCCCACATAATGTAAGGTTGCGCAAGCCTTTGGGAGCGCGTGTTTATTATAAGTACGAATACAGAGGTGGTATAACAACTCGGATCGGAGCACATACTCATATAGGTGTACGTATATATTTATAATATTCGTATGGCCTGCAGCACTTTTGCCAAAGAAAGTTTATAACGGCGCCTTGTTGCTGCATCAGGTGTATACGGTGTACAACAGTACCAGGCTTTGTGTGACATTATTAGATGATTCTGTGTTCACGTGAGAGGGAAGATTATTTTTTGTACTATGTGCATTTCATTCCTAGAAAACGGGACGTTGGACTGAGTTGTGACTGGTGCTAAAACTGTACATTGCAAATATACTTTTTTTTTTTTTTTTTTGCTGAGGTATATTTTCAATGCTGTGTCTTTATGAAGAAACGCAAACAATACAAGTAGTAGTTTATACGTTACGGATGATGCTTTTTACTTTGCATTGCAAACCAAAAGAAAAAAAGATCCTTACAATTTGTTGCCTTTATCCGTAAGAAACAAATTATTTTAGTGTTGTATTACGAATAAGAAAATTTTCTCAGCAAAAAAAAGTGCACTTTACGAAGGAGAGGAAAAAAATTTTTAAACCGATAAAACAAATAAATTGCACTCCCGGAGGAGCAAACGTCGCGATAACCAAGAGAAAATGGCAAAGCACCTCTTACACGCCAACTCCTCAACACCTGTATGCACAAGCCATCAGCGTACAGTATTTTGGCAGAGGTTTAAGCTATATACACATCCCAAATACTCAAGGGAGCCTTTGTCTCACCAAAGCCGTGCGGAATGAACGGCCTGCACGTATAAAATAGAACCAGTTTTTCCTCATCTCTCTGCATACCTAGTATACATGGGGTCTGAAATTCGAGCGTGTCCCTGCTTATTGTGAGTGGTCTGAGACACTGCGTAGGTAAAAAGTTAATGCAGAACTCTGTACCCCCACACACTCAATTACGGTTAACAAAAACTTTGAGCCAAAACAACACGTCTACATTATACACATTTTACATGGGTGCTTGCATCCCAACACCCTTACCATCCAATAATAGTATCAGAAGGAAAATCTAAATTAGCCATCGTATATATCATAACGAATGGGGCAAACCTCGCGAGTCTTAGCAAGAGGAGCAGAAACATGCATAGCGAATTTGAAATAGAACTCGTGTGCTCACTATAATATTTTTTACACATGGGCAGAAATTTGTCCAGTATGTAATATAAAGCCGAGTACGCAGTGCCTATACGTTTGTATGGCTACTTTTTTTTTTTTTTTTTTTCAGCAAGAGAATGTGGTGTTCGTCGATGAAAACCGGGAATATTATACGGGAAATAAGTACCGCCGCACGAGCGTCTTTGTGTCAATATTGAATGGACGTCGAAAGGGGGCGAAATGGAAGAAATAGGGGGAAAAATCTACGAAGGGGAAGAAACTCGTCATAGCATGGCGCAGAGAGGAAATCTTGTTTTTCTTTGGGATGTACGTATATACATGTATACTCGAGTGTGAAATATTTGGCTTAACATCGTTGATTGACACGCGTATTTGGATTTTTTTTTTTTTTAGTTTTTGTACAATACACATCTGTAAAGTTTTATTCAATGGTTGAACAATTTTTTTCGGACGATTAATTGCCTGAATGTATATTATATTCGAGGCTCTTTGAAGCGAAGTAGAGAGAGAGAGAGAGTCTCGACACGCGTGCCCGGTTATTTTGAGAATCAGCCGGCCACACTGGCATATACAGAGGTAAAGCTCGCAAGCTGCTGCAGCGACAGAATCAAGGAGCCTTTCTCGAGAACTTTCTCAAAGCTTCTAATGCGCGACCGTTTTCTCCATGTGGATGTCGGTACGCGTGAGCTCCATGGATTTTAAGAGCGTTGACATCTTGCGAAATTTTTCTGTTTATTTTATTCGTGTGTACAAAAGTTTGTTAATACTTTTGATTTTTTACCCCGAACGATAAGCATCTCGCTGACGTGTTCGAAAGACACTGTGTAAGAAAAATCCGAGCTGGAATGTTTCGAGTAATAAAAGAAGATATTCAAACATCATAAAAACGTGTACATTGTGCGGGCGTTTTGTGTACACATACGTACCTGCACATTTGTCTTCTTTTTGGTTGAAACAATGTTACTACTACCAATTATTAATCAACACAAACCTTTTTTATATTATTCGTACCATCTACCAGTGTTATTATTTAACATTTTTTTTTTTGGAATATTTATCGTCAGCGGATTGATGATCCATGAATTATTTCTTCCCAATTGAACAATTCCATGTATCATGAGAACGCCCTAAATTCTGTAACAAAAATACACTCAGCACACAAGTGGCTGTGACGTGGTAAAAGCGTTTCATTGATTTTTAAAATAAGCTTCATGTTCACCAGCACACGATATTGAAAAAAATCTTTCAGTACTGCCATACTCTAGCTTATAGGCCTGTGATATTGCATTCTTCAAAGAGCGAAGTTTATCAATTGGATTTAACAATCGTTGGAATACGTCTTCGACGCCTTTTTTTAACTCGCTTAACAATTTTTCAAAATCTTCCTTCGTGTGACTGTCGTTGTCTACAATATGAATCATGTCTAGGTATGGAGTCATTTGAGACATCATGTTACAATATGAAATATCATTCTGTAACAAATGTATGGATATAAATAATTTTGCGAAAAAAAAAAAGACTATAAGCAATATGTTAGGATGGTAAGGTTGCCTTACCAATTCAGCGTAGTGAACCCAATTGTATTTACAAGCCACACATTTACAATGAAAACCATAGCCCTCTTTGAGTATCTCTCTTGTGTTGTCGCAAGGCCTTTGGTGGTACAAACCAAGATAATCAATGAATATCTAAAAAAAACCACGTGTACATAGATTAAAGCTGCGTTCAATGAATTTTTGTGTTGGATCGTCAGTGCACTGCTCTAACGCGAATTTAAAGTCAAACCTGGGTATTTTTTTTAATAGGCTCCGCTGCATAGATTACGACTTTTGAATCGTCTATGTAAAATCTTTCTGCGTTAGCAGCACATAAACAGCAATTGTTGAAGAAGCTGCCAATGAGCTGTAAACTGATACCCTTGAGACGTGGAAACATCAAATATGGATTTTTACAGAGTATTTCACGGTCCTTGACAGACTCTTCTTTACTGAATAGATTATTTTGTATCTGATAAAGAGAATATGAAAATTTAAGAAACCACCTTCCAGATTTTTTAAACATAAATTATAATTTGTTTTTACATAAAACTTGTTTGCACTGGTAATTTTGGTGAGTTTTAAAATTGAAGCTCCTAAGAAAATGAGATTTTGGTTTTTGGTTGGATCACTATGAAATATTTCATTCTCAGAATCCCATTGCTCCAGAAATGGTGGGAATTGAATAATGGAAAGCAAACTTTTGGTCAAACTCTCCAAGATTGCGTCCATAAAATCTTTTGTATTGTTACTTGACAAAGTGTACATAAACTTAATGATGTTTTCGTGTTTAGTGATGGAATAACACCTTCTGAACCTGTCTAAGATTAAACAGTAATATTCAATTAGTATCAAGTTAACAGAAAATGATCACCTCTTTCCAAAAGATACCTTTATCAGCCTCAATTTCCATCAACTCAGCTTTAAGTTCATTCAAACTACCAGCCTCCTTGATCAGCATAATGAAAATTCTAACAGCTAGTTTCAAGCACATGGTGGTGGTCTCAGGCTCCTTTATCAGAGGAATAATGGGACACTCCCACTCGTGATACTTTTTCCAAGCTTCTTCTTTACACTTTTTCGAGCAAAACATGAACGAGCTGCAGAAATCACAAGGTATGCCCGTCAGTGTCACAGCCAAACAATGAGCGCAGAACAACATTGGATTATACGTGTCATTGGGAAAAACAGCATATGGTTTCTCCACCATAATGACATCCCCAGGTCTGATGTTCTTTTTGGCGATCAAGTGCCTGCCGTGTTCTTTGGAATACTTCATCTTCACAACATTGAACAAGTTTTGCTTTTCCTTTTCAAACAGGCATTCCTTGGACTTGCTGTTGTCGTATTTTTTTGCAGCTTGCACATTGGAGTCCAAAAGCGATCTAGTAGTTGAAATCAAATTGGCAAGGGACAGCTGTCTCTTGCTGTCGGTAATTCTATTGAAGCACTCAACTGCTCTGCTATAAGCTTGCTCGTTACCAGGTAAACCATCCAAAGTCAGACAAGTAACCTTGCGACAGTACAATTGGATCTTTAGTACATCATCCTCTGTAATTTCCAGTGCTCTGTCAATGTCCGGTATACACTGGCTTTTGTGCTTGTCCTTGCAAAAATGAAACAAAATAGCAGATCTGCTCGAGTAGGCGAGAGCCAGTTCTTGAGATCCAGCGGGAGCTAGGGCTACGCTTTGCGAGTAGAAGTGCAGTATGTCTTCGTGCTGCTGTGGCGTGTGTTCCGATAGCTTGAAAAGATTGTCACCTTCGATTCTCGCGTTTGTTGACCGTTCGCTGGATTTATTGAAGATACGCTTGCCGAGCTTGAACTCGTACTTTTGGGAGGCAAGGATACCCAACTGCTTGACGATTTGCTGTCGTTCGGTGTTCATTTTTTTTTTTTTTTCTTTATGCTGTGTGTTTTTTTTCTTTATGCACGAGATGGTCCAGCAACTTATTCTGAATACTTTGTATATTGTTGACAGTCGTAACAAACACAAAACTTTGATAAACACTAGATTATGGGGTAAAAGAAAAAATTGTGATCCTGCAGACAGCAATCGGTACACAACATATCACTAACATATATTTTTACACATACAAGTCTATAGAGGTTAAATCGGCGTAACATAACCTAACAGCGACTTTAAAGCGAGATATAATTCATACTAATATTGAAAGTATACCTGTACGTATGTCACAATCGCAACCTTATCTTATCGCAACAACGCACATTAACTTAGCAGTTAAAGCGAGAACAGAACACACAGCGGACACATTGTGTTGTTGAAAAAGTATTGCACAAATATATAACTTCGGAACAACAATAAACAACGATTAGGTAAGTACGCGAGTTCGAGTCTATCTTGTTTTTTTGATCCGGCATCTGGTTCAGGGCGCTCACTTGACAAATAAAGTTTATGACGTAAAAAAGCTACGTAGGGAGTGTTTTTTTTTTACAATCACAAAGAATATAATACATAACATACATTATAAATATGTTGATGGAAATATTATTGTGTGTTTTTATTATTAGCTGTAAAATATATGTAAACGTATATGTAAGTACAAACATTTGTGTAAAGTTTCATTTTTAGGGGCGCTCTCTATTTTTCCTTTGACTTTTTTTTTCTTTGCACGTGCACTTTTCACGAGCTTTTTGAACCCTCTCACGATAAAAATTGAGAAAAAAAAACAGAAAAAAAAACACGTTGTTCACACACTTATTACCTGTATTGAAAGATACCGATTTCGCCCATATAGCACCAAAACTACTAAGAAACATTAGCCACACAAACAAACGATGCGTTCTACCATTACTATATATGCAACAATGCACGTAAAATTCGATGGTGTGGAAGCAAGACCAAAAACTTCTTAACAATTTTGTAACGATCGGTCCAGGTGTGACGTATACACGCCCAACAACAAGTTTACGCCTCCGCACAGTTGCAAAGCTGATTAACGTGCAATGGAAGTCAAAATGAAAAACTGCTCTCTCCCGGCGAATCAGCAGCTGATGGCAAAAGCGAACAAAAGCGACGAGGAGGAAGACACAATGCAATTAAACGAGCCCCCCATCGAAAGTATATATATTGGGGAGCTCTCCTACCCTCCTATACACTTGAATTTAAACGAGATCAATATATTATATACGCGAGACAAGGGGGGTCCTTTTAACGCACAATGATGTATATATATATGGGTAGGTATACTGTGTGGGGATGGCGCTCGCAAAAGAGATGTTATATCGGGAGGGGGGGAATATCGGTTTAACCGCCTCATCGCGCTTATCTATGATCGGTATACACATACACGCGTGGGTGCACGGTTTGGATGTATTTACGGGGGTGTTATCTCGATTTTTCTTCCGTGCGTTTGCGTCGGAAATTGTCTTCAACTGTTTATACGGAAAGAACGATTATGTTGCATTTTTTTCATCGCAATAGAACAACCGAACGACGTCGGTCTTGAAATTTATTCATCGCTTATTGGATGGTGAAAATAATGCAATACGTGTAATGGTAGTACATATTTAAGAAAAAAAAAAAAAAAAAAACAAACAAACGTTTGAGTATAGAAATCGTACTGTGATGATTGATGAGCAACTGTACAACATTTTTATTGTGTTTTGTCTTTCTGAAAAAATTGACTCGGGATGTATATTTTTATACACCGCGGATTTTGAACACACCTGCAGATGCGTCGTTGATTTTTTTTCATCTTTTTTGTTTGATTCGATGGAGCTGGTAAAATGTTTTTTGTAAAACGTCAAAGTAAGCTCATTCTTGTTACAAATTGAGAATATACCTCTGAGGTGATTTTTCGATCTAAAAATAGCAATAAAATCTATCGAATGACATGTAGAAAAAAAAAAGCATGACAACTAAACGCAATTTTTATGAAAGTGGTTGTAAAAGTTTTCCATCTCCTTATGAAATTTTGCGTACACATTCGCACGAGGTTATAAACAAATAAAAACGTATTAAAAACCATACATAGAGTTAATGACATTTTTCAGCAGCACATCTATATCATTTCGAGTTTTCCAATCAAGATTAACTTTCCCCCCCCCCCAAAGGAAGCGCTACAATTTTAGTCAAAAACGCATGACGCGAAAAACTAGTAATTTCAGAAAGTACCTATTTTTTAATATACAAAAGGTTTGATAAACCTCATTGTAAGGTATATTTTAGAAAAAAAGAAAAATTAGATCAACGGTCCACTTACACGCGTGACTGTGTGCACAGAGCAATAAACAAATCGAGTCCGAAAATGTGCGAGCCCACCCTTGCCCCAACGAGCGTCCACTGATGAGAAAATTTCGTGTCAACGGACATTACGCGCCAACCCCGTACCGATCGTATACATATATAAATGACGAAACCCCCACGATGTACTTACTCTCGAGAGAATTAACGATATATCGTACTTTTCGTTGCAGAGACAATCATGTCAACAGTATAATATAATAAAAATCGTATTGTTTGAAAAAAAAAAACAAAAACTTGAATAGAAACACGCGTGAACAATAAAAATAATAATCACAATCCTTGGTCTAAAAACAAAAAAAAAAAAAAAAACGTTTCAAAACGAGGTGATGTACACGAGGAATCTCATTTTTTTTGTTCTTTTATTGATTCTTGTTCACGCGACAACGAGACGACACCCATATATATATATANGGTGGACAATGCTTCCTTTTTCGTTCCTTTTGGCTGGATTCGTTGGCGAGCTAGCGTCTACTAGAAATGTTGGGGTTAGTACATGCACCGGCTTCTGTTGGTATACTGACGAATTCTCATTTTAATCGCGATCGGGAAAATTGTTTTTTTTTTTTTTACCTAATTCTCGACTATAATTTTCCAAATTACAAGATCCCCAGCAAACGATAAGCTCGCGCACATAATATAGTATCTCTGACTCATACCGACTCTCTGTACTTCGAACCGCGTGTATTATATACACAACGAAGTCACCGCAACTTACAGCAGAGGGGATTTACGAGACTCCGTTATACTTGTTATCTCCCGCGATATAACGTGGCGGCGGCTCTATTCGTGAAAATTGTATATCCCTCTCTCCCGCCCACGCGCAAGTATAATCGCGAGTAAGGGAAAAAAAAAAAAAAAAAAAGAGTCTCTTCCGGCGTATACTATATATGCGCACGCGAAGTTTTCCTTTCTCTTCCCCCCTTCCCCTCCCACCTTAGCGAACATCTTTCGTAAATATGAACGCGATTATAGAGTCACGTGCCTATGCGAGCAGAGAGATGATAATCCCCGGCACACGGGCTAATCAGCCGCGCTCGTCATACCAAAGGGATAAAGGCAAATGAATCAAGGTAAGCAGTCAGCTAGAGATCTAAATATAAATATATGTACCCGCGATGGTCTCGTAGAGGTCGATTAATCATCCATCGTGTATATATAGAAGCTGACCGACTAAGGATTTTTTTTTTTTTTTTTTAGTATCACTATGTACACACGTATACTTGGCACGTTGTATATACACATACGAAAAGTGTCGATTGGACATTGACGTTGAATGTATGATAGGTACAGCTGTCGATGCATATATTTTCTCTCGCAAACGGCGTTCCTTCGGAAGAATATAAGTTATATGTTACGAGGAGGATTTTAATATCAAGTGCTTGTGGGTTATATATTATGCGCGTGGTGCTGATGTCGAGGTTTTTTTTTTTTTTTTTTTTTTCTTCAGTGTGACTCAGTTTGGCGGTTTACTGCGCCCTCGATTATATCTAGATCACGTTTTTGTGCGCTTCATATATATATATAAGGGTTATTGGTAAAAACAAGTGTTGTATATAGATTTGAAGTTTCAGTTTTTTCAATGTCCACGTGTAAGTACCCAGAGTTATGGGAAGGATCGAGAGACTCGATATAATTTGTGGTTCGGAACAATCGAATAAAAAGAAGCAAACACTATACTTTCGTGTCATAATTAAACACGATCATTGTAAAATGCATCCATTTCGTATTGTTTTTTTTTTTTTTTTTTTTTTGTTTTTTTATCAGTTGAAGTTGAAAAGTGTACATTTAATATAAACCAGTTGCATGATAAATTGAAAACCTTACGCGACGTGGCTTATTTTTATAATGAAAAAATAGTGCCCACACTCAGAGAGAGAGAGAAAAGAACAATAAAAAATTGCCGTGCTTGAATGGTAATGAGGTATTTTAATCGGTCGTCCATCGGGATTTTCTACTTTTTTAGCCGTATAAATTTTACTGTTTATAATTGCTAGACAAAGTGACAAAAAAAAAAAAAAAACAAAACACCGCACTTATACGATAAAATTTATCGTAAAAAACGGCAAATAGTCTCCGGATGGCGGTACCGGATAACCATGTCAGTTTTTCCACCCGGTGCTTCTGAAAAAAAAAAACCTACACGTAAAAAACCATTGGACAAAAAAAAAGGCACTTTCGTCCTTATTCTGTATACAAAACCCCCTCGTTGCGGACAAGTTTTTTTTCTTCCAAGCATCAGCCACAGTGCCGCGATGTAAAGTATATAAACCACCTTCCCTTCCGCCCAGGGGATATAATATCCACCCGGAAAAAGCATCCCAAAAAAAAAGGCCAACGACCCCAACACCCGCACTCAAACAAAATTGACTCTCCCCGCAAACAGATGCACGCGCACATATATATATATATACTTCCCTAAAAGCTCGCTGTACCAATCGTCTTTTACACCTCCCGCCGATATGTCAGACACTCGCGCAAGATATTTAAGACTTGGATGAGACGAAGGGTATACGAGAAAGAGAGAGATATATATATATAATACTATTTCCCCCCGTTTTCGTTGACAAACACAAGGGTGATGGCATTGTGTGACATGTGTATCTCCCTCCCTCGTGTGTATTATACGTACACTCGAAGTGACGGAAAACGAATACGTATCGCCTTGATATCGCGCGATATTTTCCGGTCCAACAAGCGCTAAGAGCGTATTATATTACATACACGCGCGGGGCGGCGCATCCTCGAATCTTTGGCTTCGGAAGCGCATTTATCTCAAAAGGAGAGTTGCACAATATCTTATGTGTATATATATGTGGACGCGAAGACGATTTATCGCGATGAAAAGGCGTCGACTTGTCTATATATATGTATATGTACGAGTTGGGGGTTCGTTGGACTCTGAATGCGCACTAAAAAGCGGCCTACATAGTAATGATACGCAACATCGAGGGTATATATGTGTAAGTGTGCACGTATGGGCACAATCTTATTTGGGGGGGGGGGAGAGAAGAGCGTGTATTTCCGAGGATAAAGAAAAGAGGATTGATTCACACGTGCGTACGCAATACGTTGACTGCAGTTGTGGGGTTTTTTTTTTTGGTGTGACGAGCGGGTTTCGTTAAAAAAAAAAGTTACATTTGTTTATTTTTTTTTAAGTCAAGGTGCGTTTAAATCCTTTGGGGTTGACTATATTCTGGAAATCTTTGTTTTTGGCAATTTCAGCAGCTCTCTCCGTACAGGGGATTTCGAAAACGTTTTTTAAGAATTTTTTTTAAGTATAATTTTTTTTTTTTTTGGTTGATAGTGCAACACATTGTTAACATTAGAAACATTTTGTTTTTTTTCAATTTCTACTAATATCACAGAGCCCAGCAAAAACATTGCATTACAACTAGATGGGGGGGGGGGGAATAGAACGAAAATAGGCAAAGTTTGCAATAAAAAATTATTTTAATATACGCACTTATCTGACAAAAAGAATTTTTTCTACTAATATTGTACTGTAAATGGTGATTAATAACATTTTTTTTAGACAAAACAATGCTCTTTGTTCGTTAAAGAAAAAAAATGTTTAAAAATCAACTAAATAATTATGCCCACGTCTGCTCAAAATATATATATTTTACAAAAATGCTCTAATGACGGAAAATCAGTAAAAAAAGCTTTAAATGGGAGAAATTAAAAAAATTTTGTTTACCAAAGTGCTCCGTAAATTGATGTTTTTTAATTTATTCTTTTAGCTTTATCTCGACGAGCTTCAAATCTCGTAGTATTTTTTATCCAAAAACATGTTCAGAATACGCAATTCATAGGTGCATGACAAGTCAAGTAAAAGGGGGAAAAAAAAAATAAATAAAACTCACCCTCGGGAACGAAGTGTGACGCTCGAAGGGATCCCTCGCCGGCCTTGAGGTTCCATTGGTACCGGCGGTCGTCGTCCCCGTCGTCGTTGGGGTCTCGAAAAACGGGCGATCCTCGTCAAGCTGCTGCTTGAATTCTTGAAGCAGCTCGTCCCCGGATTTTCCACGAAATCGCTCGCCGAAACGCGGACGCTCGCGAAAGTAGTACGACATCCCTCGATGTCTCGCTCCTTATTTTCTGTTTCTTTTTTTTTTTTTCCTGATTTAGTTGATGATTTTTTTTTATGGTTGCTGGTGGACAATGCTTCCTTTTTCGTTCCTTTTGGCTGGATTCGTTGGCGAGCTAGCGTCTACTAGAAATGTTGGGGTTAGTACATGCACCGGCTTCTGTTGGTATACTGACGAATTCTCATTTTAATCGCGATCGGGAAAATTGTTTTTTTTTTTTTCACCTAATTCTCGACTATAATTTTTACTCTAAACACGCAAACTTTTAATATTTAAAAAGTCATGGCTTTAAAGACGGTTAATAGTTTAGTTTTAAGAATTATTAATATCCAAATATTTAAAACAAGAAGATTAATACAAAGTTTAAGAAATTAAAGTTTTTTTATACGTTTTTCCGATCTCACGATACTGAAAGTGCATGGTGTTTCGTTTATTTTAAAATCAACCATACATTTCCGTGATGAAACACCGAGTAAATAGTAATTACAATAAATTATATACAAAATTTTTACCCTTTTTACTACCGATCTAATGATATTAAAAGTACGTGCGTTTTGGAGATAATCTTTAAAACAATTATAGTTCGGTGATTTAATATTTGAAAGAAAAATAAAAATAATAGTAATTTATTACAATACACGAATAGAAAGTTTTTTGTAATTAAAGACAAATTTCTTTTGGCTTTCACGTGTCTATTGAGACTCACAGAACATTGTACATGTATGATAGGTACAGCTGTCGATGCATATATTTTCTCTCGCAAACGGCGTTCCTTCGGAAGAATATAAGTTATATGTTACGAGGAGGATTTTATTAATAACAAAAAAAAAATTTAAAAGATAGTTGTTTTAAATTAAAGACCAATATTATGCATTTTTTAATTAAGGTGCGTAATTATTCACAAAGATGGCGTTGAAACGACTTTACCGAATATTTATCAGCTTATCATCGCGTTAATCGACAATACTACCTATTTTGTGTTGACACTATACAAACAGTTAACATATAGTGAACATTGAATAGCCTAACTTTTCATTGCCGAAAAACTAGCGAAAATAATTATTTCCCCTAATAAAATATCTACATTATTACCGAGTATCTTTTAAAGGCAATAAATCGAAGTGTGTAATCACCAATTTCGGGAAATCACTCACGCGATAAGAACGATTAATTTTTTTTTTTTTTTTGTTCTATTAAAGTGATGGGAGTAGGGATGATTTTTTTTTTCTCAACTACAAATAAAATACCACACTCAAGCGAACAACACCTTTATGAACTTTGAAACAATGAGTGAACAACACTAGAAAAACAAACAAAATTAATATTAATTCACCTTTTTTTTTACTATTTAATTTTTGAAACAAAAAAAAACCTCAATAAAATCACAAAAACTGTTGCCGACCGCGAGGTAGTATTTATCTACGGTTATAAATAACCGGGAACGTTGGTGTATGTGCAATGTGACCCTTACCGCGTGGCCCGCGCCGCTCGACTAATCGCTGGTGCACGAAAGGAGGAAGGAAAAAAAGTTCTCGACGACGAGGTACTAGTTCACCGGCAGCCAATCGGATCGGTGTGCGCAAGCGCTGTGTTTTAACTCTCCGTGCGAGAGCAACTTTTCACTCCGCGCTTATCTGAATAAAATCGCAAGGAATCATCCTAATTTTTTTTTTTTTTTTTTCCATAATCGATGTATTACCTCACCTGTCGAGAAAAATTATCGGTAGTTTTTTCGATTTTTCTTTTTTTCTTCATAGCGATTTCTTGCCAATAAAAAATTTTACTCGTGTTTTTGGGGGGTACTGTATACACTGTAAAAGTTTTTTTTAGTAATTTTACCACTAGCGTTGGAAATAATGAGACATTCAACATATGCATCAAATGTCGCATTATTTCCAACATCCAATGCAGTAAAATTACAAAAACTTTTTATTGTTTATAGAAGACACGTGAAAATCTAGAAATTTTAGATTTTTTTTTTTTTCAAATTAGTGCATCTAGAAATCGTTCGAAACTTTCGGGCAAAAATTACCGGTCTACTTATCTGAAAAACATAATCTGTGAACAGAGAACAAAAAAATACCTAGTGCGCAAAGAAAAAATATACACCGTAATCGGAGCACACTCGAGTGAAACTTTCTCGTTCAGCAAAGTTATTTTTGCATGGACGAGCGACAAATTTCTTTTTTTTATTTTTTTTTTTATCTCTTTTATGAAAGAAAGAAATATGATTTAGTGATCTACACACATTGCATTGAGGTCACTAGTGCGAGGCGTGCTTTTTTTCTTTTGTAAATAAAAAGTATATGAAAGAAGGTTGATGGATCCGTTGTTTTTTTTTTTTTTTTTTTTAACCAGTGCAACACATTGTTAACATTAGAAACATTTTGTTTTTTTTCAATTTCTACTAATATCACAGAGCCCAGCAAAAACATTGCATTACAACTAGATGGGGGGGGGGGGAATAGAACGAAAATAGGCAAAGTTTGCAATAAAAAATTATTTTAATATACGCACTTATCTGACAAAAAGAATTTTTTCTACTAATATTGTACTGTAAATGGTGATTAATAACATTTTTTTTAGACAAAACAATGCTCTTTGTTCGTTAAAGAAAAAAAATGTTTAAAAATCAACTAAATAATTATGCCCACGTCTGCTCAAAATATATATATTTTACAAAAATGCTCTAATGACGGAAAATCAGTAAAAAAAGCTTTAAATGGGAGAAATTAAAAAAATTTTGTTTACCAAAGTGCTCCGTAAATTGATGTTTTTTAATTTATTCTTTTAGCTTTATCTCGACGAGCTTCAAATCTCGTAGTATTTTTTATCCAAAAACATGTTCAGAATACGCAATTCATAGGTGCATGACAAGTCAAGTAAAAGGGGGAAAAAAAAAATAAATAAAACTCACCCTCGGGAACGAAGTGTGACGCTCGAAGGGATCCCTCGCCGGCCTTGAGGTTCCATTGGTACCGGCGGTCGTCGTCCCCGTCGTCGTTGGGGTCTCGAAAAACGGGCGATCCTCGTCAAGCTGCTGCTTGAATTCTTGAAGCAGCTCGTCCCCGGATTTTCCACGAAATCGCTCGCCGAAACGCGGACGCTCGCGAAAGTAGTACGACATCCCTCGATGTCTCGCTCCTTATTTTCTGTTTCTTTTTTTTTTTTTCCTGATTTAGTTGATGATTTTTTTTTATGGTTGCTGGTGGACAATGCTTCCTTTTTCGTTCCTTTTGGCTGGATTCGTTGGCGAGCTAGCGTCTACTAGAAATGTTGGGGTTAGTACATGCACCGGCTTCTGTTGGTATACTGACGAATTCTCATTTTAATCGCGATCGGGAAAAT
This sequence comes from Copidosoma floridanum, assembly GCF_000648655.2. The sequence goes on from NW_019379562.1 coordinate 679,695, forward strand.
TGTTTTTTTTTTTTTCNAAAGAAAAATTAACAAAAGTATTAATATAGTTTTTACAACAAATCAGCTGATGGTATATTCCACGCGTTCGCGGTATATTTTGGAAACGCGCGTTTTTCGTACCTACTTACCAGCTGACAGACCCAACGTAACCTCATCTATACTTTCTCTCCTTTTGTGTGTGTGCAATATATATACGCGCGCCATAGCCATATAGATATTGTGATATACGGCGCTTGGGTATATGTTTAGTTTACTTCACGGATCTTTATTTAAAACAAACGCGTATATAATTACATCATGTACATACACTTTTAACGTTTTTCCGGCGCAATAACTGAGTTGTAATTTTTAACCCAACAACCATCTCCTGTTTTAATGAATTCAAGCAAAACTGATGCTGACCGACAGTCAAAACGGCTCCGAACGGGTACTTAACTTAAAGAAGGTGAGTCAAACGTATAATGCACACTGTATATGCGTCACCCGTGACAAACAAATGACACGTACCTATAATATTCTTTTTCATCCAGTATGTCGTATTGTTGAGCACGTAAACATTTGAACATCTGTTATTTTGGTATCCACTGTTGTGATCTCTTGATATTCGATTGTCAACTGACGTTCACAAGTGTATACTATATACGTGTATATATATATATATAGGTACTTGCACCTGACGAGAGAGAGTTTGATCACACACTGCGAGTATATAGCAAAAACAGAAGCTACAATCGTCCGGTTGGGAAAATTGTGGTTAAGTCGAGAGAACACGTTTGTTTGCAGGACAACAGCAATGCCGGCACCGCCGCTCCAGCACGGCCAGCATCAGCAGCAGCAGCCAAGAGGATGAAGCTCGAGGACACGCGCTTCCAATGCGTCGTCTGTCAGTCGTCCAAGGTATCATTGTCGGAGTTGCACTGGCACCAGACCTATCAGCACAGCACAGAGGAGCTGTCTCTCTCGGTGATAGGCTGGAAGGGCCTGGTCAAGATAGTCAGTGCTCCAAAAAAGTCCTCGTCTTCCCAAATGGAAAAGGAGAACACGGAGCAACGTTCCATTTGGAGCAGCCTTTCTAAAAAGCCTTCCCAGTTTTATTACCTCTCCAGTAGTATATTGAGGGTCAATGGTGATCAGGGTGACAATACCGAGTCGCCCATCGATTGCACTGTACAATTGAGCAAAGCGAGAACCGACGATGAGATCGTTGTTCACAATGGTTTGCTAAACGAAGTGGAGCCCGTGGAAGAAGTGATAGAGTTGGAAACAGAAGACGTGGAAGAGGAAGGAGTCGAGGAGGGAGTGCAAGAAATCGAGGAGGAAGTGCAAGAGGTCGAGGAGGAAGTGCAACAAGTCGAGGAGGAAGTGCAAGAGGTTGAGGAGGAAATTGAAGAAGTTGAGGAGGAGGAGGAGGAGGAGGAGGAGGAGGAGGAGGAGGAAAGGGATCGAGGTGTACAAATAGCCATTGTACCTAAAAGCTGCTCCGTTCCATTAGTCAGAGTGGAGAGGTATATTGATATCCCTATAGTGCCAAAGGAAGTGGTGGTGAAGGGTGAAGTTGAAAGCGAAGAGGAGGAAGAGTTGAGGGGATTCGAAAAGAGTTCCATAGATGTAAGTTTGTTTGATAGGTTTATTGACATGAGGGTGCTCAAAAAAGAGCTCTGTTGGACTAGAGAGATCAGTATGGAAGACTTTGTGCGGAGTGCTAATGGTCTGTGTCATGAACTTGAAGATTATAAACGGCTGTCTGCTTTAAAAAAGTCACTGAGGAGAAAAAATATTTTGTGAGAGTATATATACATACTTATTTGTGTATATATATATATACGGGATTTGTAATTGTATTTTAAAAGAAAATTCTATTGGTATTACTCAAATTTATCAGATCTTTAGGATTAAATGGATCAATATTCGATAATAAGGTGTTGCATTGAATTACATTTTTAGATGGTTACTTTGATTTGTATATGATTATGAAGGTCTGATTACCAGTTTGTTTTTTCAAAACAATTTTGTGACGAATCCTACACTTGAGATTTCCTTTTGAAATTCATTAACACGTGTGTATATTTCGATAAACTATCATTGTATTTTTTTTCTCTTATTAATAGTCAAAAAATAATTAGTACTACAAAATGGTATGAAATTTTAATTGTATAAAGTCACTATTGAATAAAAAGTTATCTGTAAGGATGATTTTATTATAAAATTTTCTTACAAAACCACAATCTGTCACGAATATCAAAATCGCATTTTTATAATTATTTTTTTCTTGACTACCCATAATGAAATTTACAAAAGGTAAATTATTTCCAATTTATCAATAAGATCGAGCGTTCGGCTAACATTTAAATAAATATACATTATTAAGGCACTTTGTTCTTACGAATACATTAAACTTTAAATATTTTTCTAAAACTTGTCAATTTATGATCTCTTTAATAAAAATATACAAGATTTTTCTTGTATAATAAAAAATCCCATGTTCAACACCTTTTATTTGTACACCCATTCTATTACTTTAAACAACAACCAAAGCAAGCCAAGGCGCAGAAGAAAGATTTCCCGTACTTAACAGCCAAGTCTGAAGAGATAAAAATAAAAAAATATAGCATTCTGTGGCATGATGAATAAAAAAAAAAAATCTTCAATAACAGTCCATTGTGTTTATTTCCTTCTGATTGCTGATGACTAGAATATCATCCAGCACCGAGTTAAAGCTCACGGTGTAGTTCTGCAGCCACTCGCTGCGCTCTTTGATGTACTCATCAAGATTGAACTTGAGAATCGCGTTCAGAAATTCAGGACGCGTGATGCTTTTTATATACTCAAGTGTCTCCTTTCCGTTGATTGTCTCTGAATTTTCAATGCTTTCGTCCATTTTCATTGTCTCATTGTATATAGCAGCCAACAGATTTGCATCGCTCGCGTCGACTATAGCTTCGATAACGGCATCGTTAACGTTTTCCACGGATGGACTGGATTGAGCAGTATTTTGGGGACACACTTTATAACTGCTGTCGATAGTTGGTATGTCTTTGAGAGGAGTAGATTTTTGCTCTGGTTCGTCGATCATGTATTTAAGCAAAATATTGCGAAGGTTGCCAATTATGTTGGCCGAGGTCCTGGACACCTCTAAGTCGCTTTCGTCCTTTAACGTAACCAGCAAGACCTAAGAGACGGACAATTTTCTTTAAAAAGTGGTTGTAAATATATATGTTTGTGTACTATTATTTAACGTACTCCAAGGCAGTTTTGTTGAGACAATTCATCGAGAGCTTTGTTCAGTCGTTGCTTAATTTCTGTCGCATCCAGCGTGACGATCTTTCTGTGCTGTTTGGAAAATGTACAAGCGGGAAAGTGACCATCCAACATACCCTGGTCGGTTAAATGGGACGTGATGAAATGTCTCCAATAATCCAGCGCGTTAACTTTCACCTCCCAGTGGAGATCGTGAACTGCCGCTACAGTCATTGCATTGCTCATCGTGTCAATCATTGGTTTCCTTCAAAATTAAAAAGTTTGGATTTTTGTGTTCATCGAAACGTATATGATAATATCGATACTTACTGCCATTTTCTATGAATATACAGCGCTTTTATCAAAGCTACAGCTTCTCGTCTGACGATAGCTTCGCTTTCCGTGTGTAGGATTTTTATGGCGATATCCTGAAATTTTGCAAATCTGATTAAACTTTGACCATTCTTTTCTTTAAAAAATAATTAAACATTTTTTTCGCAACATACCAGTAAATTCAATTGACTCAAGAGCTTCTCCCAAAGCGTATTTATTCGCACTGCAGTAGAAATAAAGGTCAAAGCTGAGGCTCTTACGTAGCTTTCGCCTCCTCTTTTGACAATGTCAATGGCAACTTGTAAGAAATGATTTTCCAACAGAAATGACTGATAAGGTGGATACTCTGAGAAAATGTTATGTTGCTTTATTCTTTGGTGTCAATGTATTTTTTAATGAAAACAAGTCATTGGGTACTAACTGAATTCAGAAAGACAAGCGATGGTGTTTAGTATTTCGAGTACGCTGTCTTGTACTTCCCAGTTTGTGTCGTGTATTCTTTTGAACAGAGTAGGGCCGATTTGTTTCGTGTACTCGTCGAAATCGACGAGCAATGCAAGATTTGGCGGCATGAAGTTTTGTATCGACAGCTTACACGTTTTCAAAGCCAATATACAAATCTGAAAAATTTTCCTCATTAATCATCATGCAAATATGAAAACTAAATTTTATAATCAAATTTAAAATGCACCTTGGAATCAACACCTGTGTGGTTCAGTATATCTTGAGCGATGGACAGCATACAGATGGTTTCGACGCATTCCTGCCATTTCAGCTTGTACTTTTCGGTAAATGTATTTAAACCGTTGAGCAAAGCTGCCAGCAACGTCTTCTTATCGTTGATCGGGTCACCGTCAAGGAACGAATTTCTTATTTGCTTCTTAAACACACTGCTTGGTACACTGTTGTTTGTGACTGTACCATCAACTGTCGAATTATCTGTTGGAAAGCACGATTTGTTATTTTGCGAGCTGTCCATCACAAAATTCTTTAAGGAATGACACAAAACTTGAAACACCATCACAGCTGCTTCCTAAAATTTGAAAATAATATAAAATGACTCGTCTCATTTATTCGTCGATTTTTATTATTTACCCTGTCCATTATGTCAGCCATTTCTAACAAATAATTAACTGTCACAACACATATGGCCTCCATGGGTAGGTTGTTTTTCAATATGACATCACGTACAGCATAAGCAAGTCTCTGTACAGGTGTGCTCGTGATATCAAACATTTTGTTGATAAATTCTTCAAAAAGATAGTGCTTTTTCATATATTCAGGCTTGAACGTCGCAGTTAACGGCAAGATCTGTACAGTGTGATATTATAAAACATAAATGGTTAAATTGCAACAAAATTTGGAGTTTGGCTCACCATCAAAGCTACATTTTGATCTTCAAACCTGTAAGTCTTTGGTATTTTCAAGGGTTTAGTTTTTATTAATCTCTTCCAAAATTCGTACCCTAATTTCTTGGATAGCACAAAATCTGTTATATAGTTTTTGGATAACAACATCATAGCATGATAATACAGCCCAAATGTGAATTGTTCATAAATCTTGTCAGGGATAACTTCATCCGTCTCCTTAACCGAGGATCTCAGTTTTACAAAAATAAGTAGTTTGACGAGCTTGTGCACCACTTTAACCATCGGAGTACTGATGGTCGTTTCAAATACAGTTTTCACACGACTCTCCATAGACACAAGCTTCTCAAACATTGCAGGAATTGGGTTTGTAAAATCGTAGAATGTTGTGTAATCTATAATTTGCAGCAACAGCTCTATTGTTGCTTGTAAAAGGTTCATTTGTTCATTGTGAAGTTGCTTATCTGAAATAAAATCGTTCGATTTTTCTGATTTTATAAAACATCAATTTAATTTCGTTACAGCTACACTTACTCGTATTGAATAGCAATTGATCTGATAGTTTGTTTGTTGTTTGTGAGTCGATTGTCACTTTCATAAGTGGTTCTGATATTGCTAGGATCATTTCTCGGCAAAAGTCTTCATTTTTGTTTTCCAAAATAAGTAATCTGGACAAAAATTTATGGCACTCTCTTGTCACGTACATCGTGTGATTTTGTTGGGCATATACCAAGATTTGTTTCCAAGCTCCTAAAGTGACGTTTGATGATTTGTGTAAAATATTAATTTTCTTTTGTAGTTGAAAATGTAAAAAATTATTGTAAATACCTGTATTTGCTATCCACAACCGTCCACTTTGGTGTTCAAGTAAATTAACAAGCATAATTGAAAAAGCCATTTTAATAGATGCAGAAGAATTTTCGGTTTCATATCCAAATATTTCGCACATCCTAGTGTGTAAACCATCTTGGCTCAAACGCAAAAAATCTAATTCTTCCACAGATATGGTACCAATCAATTTGATGGTAAAAACTATCAAATTTTGACTTGGCTGGCAGTTTGAATTCCATGTGTGCAATACAGTAGTTAACCAATCTTGAATGATTTGGAAAATTTTTTTGTCACCTAAAGAATAAAATTAATACGTCAGTCACCACATACCATACTTATATTACTTTTATATATATTTGTAACAATGCACGATACCATTTTTAACTGCATCTTTGATGTGAGTTAATAACAGATCCAAGTATGTAGTAGACACAACATTGAATTTTGGCTGTAGGAACAACTTTAAAACCTGCTCTAGTTTTTCGTGGGAACTACCTTCAAAGTTTGACATTGTGAAAAACTTAAAAATTTAGCAGCTGATAAAGTAACGAACATAAATACACCAATTGTACTTTACAAATCACTGTACAAGCACAACTATTCGACAAACTAGTTTAAACTGTCCACTAGTTATTTACCAAGATCGTAGCTACTGGTTTTGTTGGTTCGGTGTTGTTGAAAATTGTTTACTTTACTGTTCTTGTATTAGTGCGGCGATAAATGTACTTAAAAAGGTGATGTAACGGCCGTATAACGCACATCTTTAGCCGTCGTATTTTTTTGATATCTGCACATGTAAGTACATCGTATTACAGTTCCAAATAATTGCAGCTACTTGGGTATAGTAACTTTTTTCAGCTGTTGATATGTTCTTTTAAAACTGATAGCTTCATCTTAAAATTTCTGTGTTTATTTTCTTCATATCTATTGCCTTATTTATTCGTACTTATAGAATAAATTTCGCCCAATTGACGAATTAAAAATGTAATGCAAATTGCAATCTCGCATGTGCGATGCTGCACGCACCACAAAACAACTTGTTGTTTTCTAGGTTAGCAGACGACTTTGGTTGAGTGTATTTTTTTGAATTTCAGGTTTACAATTGTCAAACGAGTTTTAAAAATTGTAAAAGTTTAAAGATATTGTTCTAGGCTGTCTTACGAGACTCCAATTTCATGTAAATCTATTGTTGAAAAACTTAGTTTTACAGATGATTTTACAAATTACTACTGTTTTTAAATATTGTTCTTGAAAATTATAACGTAGTCGAATTCCACTAATCACCCAATCAACATAAAAGCTTTGATCACGTGACGACTTGTGTTTTTTAAACTTACAAATCTAAAATTTAATCAAACATTACACTTTGATGTACAAGTACATGTTATTAAAAAAAAATCATATTTTTCTGCAACAAATAAAAAAAATGTTTTTAAACTAATGTTGAAGCTATACATGCAAACATATGCATATGTATTTCTGTTCGTTATGTTATCACAAAAATTGATAAGTGTTTTTTAGTACATTTTGTGTACAACATACAGGGTGAGGCTAGTATTTGGCTCTCAGACCACCGATTCCGCATCGCACTGTTGCCGCAGAGAGCAGTGTTTTTTTGTCATCAGTAGTATAATTGCCGAGCAAAGGAAGGCGATAGCTGTTTTTTATTTTTTTTAAATCATTTTATTTTTTTTAAACATCCTTTGGGTGTTAATTTGTTACATTCTACGTTTGAAAAATGGTTAATCCAGCTGTTGGACGATTGTTGGCCGGACGAGTGTCTAACCTCGTCAAGTGTGCCGCCCAGACTCCGAAATTCTATTCCAGTAAGTTTATCAATCATATATATATATATATACTTACTCGCGAAGCTTAATTGATTTTCGAAAAAGTCGATACGTTTTTCAACATGTGTTGTTGTAATTTAATATTTTGGTTTGTTTTTTGCAACCAGAGTAGTTGAGTATTTTTTTATTCGAATATCTTTTCAAAATAATGTGTAGGAGAGTTGGGTTGGATGGTACTTAATCATATCATTGATACGCGTGAATTTTTCGTAGTAATTTTTTTGTTCCTCTGATGCGTTCTAATCGTTCCATTACATAATCGTTATGAAAATTCTTATCAACAATCCAATCAACATTGTTACTCGAAAATATTTTTATGTACCAATTAAAAAAAAAAAAATTTGCTTGATTTCACGTAGTTAATGAAACATAAATTAGTTTTGCTTTATTACGGCAACTTAATTTTTTTTTCTTTCGTATACATGCCACGTATAACGAATACCATGTGAGAGAAACGAGACACCTATATATTAGCATAACCGGCTCTGATGTTCTTTTATTTTGATTCTTGTTTTTTCCATTTTATTTTGCACACGCACCGACGCACACGTGTATTTCTTTTCAATTCCACATTCATACATACATTTGTAAAATTTTTAATGCCTAATATAACGGACAAAGCGAAAAAAAGGTTACTAAAAGCTACATCATTGAACGATTCAATGAAAAAGACACGTAAAAATTGGAGAAATCAAGAGAAAGCCGGTAATCTTGTTTACATTCACGAAACACTTTTTGTTGGCTCTATCAACAAAAAACACATTTCGTTGATAAGAAGTGCTTATCTTCCTCGTCGAACTAACTTGGTAATAGTACCATCAAAATACATTACACGAAATAAACGTGTAATCCACAATTACAAAGAAGCACTGCTATCTCTGATACTCAGTTGTTGCGTTGTTCAAGCTCCCGAACGAAGTAATCAGTAGAAGAAAAAAAAAAAAGTTAATTCCCCGAAAAAAATTGTACTTACTCACTTGGCCATTCAAACACACTTTGCGTTCAAATTAAAAATAAAAAAAAAAGTTTTTCCAGCCAAAATAATAAAATAGCGCATTATGTTTTGGAAAAGAACCAAACAAACTTTGTTCTCCAAAAAAATAATTTAATCATTAAAACTTTTTCGTTTTTTTGTTTATTGATTAAAAATACTTGAACCTCTCCGTTTTAATTTTATCATATGGATAATAGCGCCCATTATGACGGATATACCTGAAAGAAAAAAAAGATGATTAAATAATGTTTGTTGTTTGGAATTAGCGTGAAATTTATACACTACTTTTTATAGTTAATAATTGTACATGATTATAGCCACTTTGTAGTCAATTATAGCTACTATTGTAGCTGATTATGGAGATAAATACAGTTATAATTAATAGGAAACATAATAGCTAATAATTATTGACTGAACTGTGCTATTTATGGGTGGAGAGATTTTGTTGAGTATTGTACATCACGAGTATAGTAAGATAAAACGACAAAGTCCATGCATATACACCTGATGAAAAAAAAAAAAAAAAAAAAAAAAAAAAAAAAAAAAAAAAAAAATTGTATGACAAAGCTGATTTTTCCCCCCAAAAAAGCACCAGCTCCGGCTTACGAGTTCATCAAGGTGGAAAAAGTCGGTCAGAAGGGCAACGTCGGCCTGATCACGCTTAACCGGCCGAAGGCTTTGAACGCCTTAAACGCCAAGTTGATGGTTGAGATGAACAACGCGATCGAGGAGCTCGACGCCGATGATAAAATCGGGGCCGTGGTGCTGACGGGCAACGAGAAGGCTTTCGCCGCCGGCGCCGATATCAAGGAGATGATGGACAACACCTACTCGCACAACGTCAAGACAAAATTTTTGGAGCCCTGGAACGGCATTGCCAAAGCCAAGAAGCCCATCATCGCAGCCGTCAATGGTTACGCTGTGAGTTTTTTTTTTATACTGTCATTTTGGGCAAAAATGACTACAGAAATCCATTTTACCGACTACGTGTCTTTTCTAATAAATGTTAATCAAACATTTTATTCACTTCACAAATTTCGGGTAAAGTTTGAAGTAAATATTTCAATTCTAACATTAAAAGGATTTTCGGATCAGTAATTTTTATTTGATCAAATAACATTCGTTCCGTATAAAACACTGCTAAAAAAGGCACTTTGCTGATAAGATAGGATTCTGTTGAAAAGTCAAAGTTAGAATGCTTTCTAAAAAACAAAAAAAAATCGATTTTTCCACAGCTGGGTGGCGGTTGCGAGGTCGCGATGATGTGCGACATCGTCTACGCGGGCGAAAAGGCCAAGTTTGGGCAACCAGAAATCGCGATCGGCACGATACCCGGAGCCGGTGGTACTCAGAGACTGACGCGCGCCGTCGGTAAGAGTTTGGCCATGGAGATCGTTCTTACCGGCAATCAGATAACCGCCCAAGAGGCCAAAGAAAGCGGACTCGTCAGCAAAGTTTTTCCCGTTGAACAGCTAGTTCCCGAGGCCGTCAAGCTCGGCGAGAAAATTGCCTCGCACTCCCAGGTCGCTGTCGCCCTGGCCAAGGATTCTGTGAACAAGGGTAATTTTATTATTCAGCTTTGTCAACATTTTCTTACAGCACCTTTAATTTTCCCAATCATCGTGTTTTAGCTTACGAAACTACTCTTCAGCAAGGCATGGACTACGAGAAGCGATTGTTTTGGTCGACTTTTGCAACTGTGAGTTTTTGTGAACATTTATATGAATATTTTTTTTCTTCTACGTCTTAATTGATTATTGTTTCTTTGTACACAGGCGGATCAGAAGGAAGGCATGAAAGCCTTCACCGAGAAACGCTCTCCGAACTTCAAAAATGAATAGGAGCTCTGTTATCTTTTGTAATGTGATGCCTTTTTTTTTTCATCAAATGAAATATTGCAAAGATAAAAATGTATGAATGAATGTTATTGCATTTATCTATTTTTTTATATACCAAGTTTATACTGAACATGTGTTTTTTTATTTGACATTTGTATATATAAAAATATAAAGTTTACCAACCAACATTATTGTGTTATTGTTATTTTTTTAAATCATCCACATTCGATATTCACAATCAATTTTTAATTGTGTTCCTAAACAATGACGTAAACTTTTACGATTTAAACATTGCGTTTTCGATCCAACTGATGTATATCTATAGAGATCGAAGAGGTCGTCTTTAAGAGAGAAAAAGGTGTTTCGTCCCGAGAGCACGCCAGGACTCATCATAAAGGCTGATGACGTGCTCCCTGCCTTAGACATAGAAGAAGTGTGGGCTTAGACTATCTCGACGGGAGCGAACTATGAGGGGCTTGGCCACCTGGCGAGTGGAGCCTGAAGCGCGAGGGATGTGAGACGCCACATATTTACATAACTAATTGACAACGTAAATGTATAGTTTGTACATACTTACTCACATACAGTTTTTATAGCGAGCAATTCGTGAAAGTCAAATTCTTCATTCAAAGATCGTTTTCGATCGATTTGCGATTTTGTACCTTGTTAAAAAAAGGAGGAAAAATCGCGTGTACACCTGATTAGAAAAAAAAAACTTCGATCTCTCATCAACTCGCCAGAATCGCTTTTTACCTGTACGACGAGCCATATGTAGCTAGACCCACCAGTTCAAACCACGTCGATCAGGGCTTTTGCAACAGACTTTGGGGTTGCATTCGGTAAGTGTGTCGGACGGTGACGATTGGCCAGAAATAATGGCCTCCTCTACCATAGAGATGTAATAAATAATAATAATAAAAAATAATAGAGATAGACAGGTACCGAAACCTTTTTTCTCTCTCTGCTCGCATGAATACATGCCCTTCTTATGTACGCTCGATACAGGATTTAAATCTTTTCGTCAGTGACTCCCCCTAGGACGCCGGTATTATGTTTCTTCAGACTCTACCGGGCTCCGCTGCGATGAAATTCCATCTCCATCAACTCTTGGTGCTGCTTTGACATAAATATACATGTTGTGGTCCATGAACAATGAACTATGGTCAAACTCACGGGCTTTGCTGTAGTTTCTCTCTGTTGAATTGTTTTTCGCGCTGACCAACGTACAACACACTTCCAACCGAAGAAAAAATGCCGGTATGAGGTTAGGTTTGGCGGGATCAAAGTATAGGCTCTGCCAACAGTAGTTTCAAGTACAGATTAGTACAGTAGCTTAGTGCCGACGAGGAGTTCGAAGGTGACATCAAAGTCAGCCGTGAAAGTATTGTTGGAAGAGTCACTGAGTCACTGGGCAGGCCGTCAGGGGGCACGAAAGGACAAGTCGTTGAGTCATTCAGGATGGACGTGACGTACCCCAAACTGCTGAAAGTTATTAAGCACGATGACAAGGCCTAGGTTTTTATCGACGACGAAAACAACGACACAGGAGAAGGGGGTGAGGTTGTGGAGCCTTCAGAGTGGATGTGCGACACGAGATGTTCAGAAAGTTCAAGAAAAAGTTGCGGAATTACCACGCGAATGTTGCAAAAGATGCCATGTGAGACACGGATATTATGCGATTCACGACGTTTCTTCTGTTTGGAAATCCTCGTGGACAGGTAAGGGACGACGAAACGCGACGACTCTGGCAACCAGGACAAACGGAACTTGTTCATACCACGACAGACAAATTTTTTTTTTCCTACAAAAGTCGGTCGAACATTTGTTCGATTTTCCAATACATATCGTGATAGCGCCTTTGGTGTGAAGTTTTCGAAAGTCGACAAAATCGCCCTCGATTTCGAGGCGAGCACCGGTTATCGTAGAAGCAATTAAAAGCCCATTGTCTCCGTGACGCGTATGCTTTTGGAAAAATTTCTCCTGCCCGTCGAGTGTATTTTAAAACATATACAACTGTTCCTTCCAGCGTACGTTGCGAACGAAACCGTCATTATTAATAAATGTATAAACATTGTTGCGTATCGTCCACCGCCCGGTGTCATTAGTTACCGTTTCGGGGAAAAGTACGACACTCATCACCTCTCCACTTTCGGCACGGAATGAAAATTTAATTATCGATTGCCGCCGTGTACATTTTTGGGATTCGGGGAAGCATTTGTTCAAAAATTTTCTTTCTCCCCCTCCCCGCGATGTCTCAACGAAAATGTTTATCACTACACGACAAAGCCTAGGTGCGCGTGTTAGTCGGAGCTTAAAATCACATTAGAGCGTACAGTTGGAGGCGCGTGTTGAAAGATCGTTGTCATAGTCCGTTGTGCGACACTGGAAAAGAACATTGTTTTTCAAATTGCCATATCATCGGTCTTCTTGCATTTGGGCTGCGAGAAAAACGCGAGTGCGTCTTGTACGAAGACGATGCTGCTCTTTCGGTGTATTCTGTTCGGGGTTGCTGCCGCCACTGTTCTGGGACAGGTAATTTCGCTGATCGAGGATTTTCCTTTTTTTTTTTTCCCCTTACTGAAGTATCCTGTTTTTCGGCTGTATAGGAACGAAGCCGCGACACGTACGTCGGCGCCGTGGTGCAATACATGTCCGTGCCCTTTGGTTTGAACGCCGACAACATCGACCTGGCCAATACCCTCAGCTACAAATCCATCATTGAGTACGCCAAGAGTCAAGTACGTATATTGTAATTCTTCCTTTTTTTTTTTTTTTTTTTTTTTTTCTACCTATGCCAACTAACATGGTGGCGTGGCCCCCCCCCGGGGGGGTTTGGGATCGCCATGTTTGAGACGAACGTAGATACTACATACAATTTTTTTTCTCAAGTTCGCCACCGCTGAAGGTGCTACGTTTTTTGCCACCAGGGGGTACGGGTTTTTTCCTTCTCCTGGGAGGTTATGTTTTTACCATCGATCTTGAAATAGAGACCCTCCATTCCCCCCTCGACTCCCCATTAAATACTTTTCCTTCCTGACTCGAGGGTTGAAAGTGCGGCATTTCCTCCTTGGGCTGTTCGTTGTACTTTTTTTTCCTTCCGTGGCGTCATGTTAAAATATATCTTCCACGTTGTAAGTTTTTTTCGAGTGTCGTCTTCTATATTCGGTCGGCATTACTTATTAGGGAAAGTTGCACTTTCGATCCTAACGTAACGATGTATGAGTACACCCTCAATTTCATAGATAAACGTGAGTACTTATGAGTACTTATAATGGGGGATGCGTTTTGGGGCATATTTGGTTCGTCGGAGAGGCAAAAAAAGTTCGATGGAATTTTAATAATCATCTTTCACTCGCGATACGAAAATTTGTCGATAAGCTTAATTACTATTAGAGACGTATATACATACGTATATATGTCAGAGCTTGTTTTTTTTGTTGCTGTATAGTCTCTTTTTTCTTTACTCTTCGCAGGGAGTGATCCAATAAACGTGACAACATTCATGGATTATTTGTCGTTTATTTGCATTGTTTATCGAGCAAAAGGGAAAAAAAAAAAAAAAAAAAAAAAAAAGAGCCA
>NW_019379562.1:707610-718877 GCF_000648655.2 Copidosoma floridanum
ACTCAGTTGCTGATGTGCGCAAGGGGCGACAACGACGCGTTGATGACTAACTACGGCAAGGCGACAGAGGTCGAACCGTCAGTTACTTTCTGAAACTGCACCCGAGAAGTTCTTGTGTTCAACTCGTTGGTCCTACAGTACATTGGTTGATCGCTAACGCACCAGATCGAGTACTCCGCAGTTGTGACGTTTTGCTTCCAACTCGCATAAGATCAAGTAACTTTTGGCCGTTGAAGAACATTGAACAGTTCTTGTGTCCTCGAGTCATTTGGTTCGAAGAGGAAAATGTTACTGCAAACGCAGGTCGAGGTACACCCGGGATGGGTGAGTTGACAAACTTCGTTTCGACCGACCAAACCCAACGAGCAAAAGCAAGCAAATAAAACAATGTACGTATTTTTACAGGTATCGAGCGACTGTCTACCCGACTTTGGCGTCGTCCACGTTACAACCGATTCGAGTTTCGAGGAGTTCTTCGACGTTACCGGCTCGGACGCCCACGAGACGACGGAGTACTTGTCGATCCTCGGGGACGAGGAGTTTAGGACGTGCCAACTCGAAGAACTCTTGGAAGCTCGGAACAAGGACATCGCCGAGTTGAAGGTGCAGAGGGCCGAGGAGGTGCACCGGCTGCGAGGCCAACTTACGGCTGCGAATGCGAAGATCGATAAATTAGGTATGTTCTCTCCTTGTTACGTGTTTACCTTGTATCTCATTGTTTTTTTTTTAACGAAACGTTGTTTTACTCACTACAGAGAAACAACTGCGGCAAACGGCCATCGGAACAAAGCCGAGGTTGAATGAGTCGAAAGTCGAGTTGCTGGGTCAGATGGTCGGGGCGAACGAAAAAAAAGCTAGCCGATCGAAGGGCATCAGAGCTCGGTTTGAGGTGCTCGCCCGGGAAAACCAACAACTGCTCGAGACCCATGACGCTGTACGCAAGGAGTTGGCGTCCTTGAAACAACGTTTCACCAAACTGGAGTCGCAGGTCAAATTCCAGTTTGAGGGTCTAGGTAAGTGGGAATCATATGTGTCACCCATGGGTTATGTAGTTTTTTGTAACGTAGCAAGTGTTTCTTTACAGAATCCCAAGTGAACGAAATGAAGGGCAAGACTACGGCACCTGCAACGGTCGAAACGGTTGTTGATGCCAGCTGCTGCGACAAGAAACGGAGCGGCAGACGTTACAGAAACTTCAGCCTAAAGAAGACCAAGAAATTCTTCGGTTCGCTGTGTTGTTGCAGGACTGTAGGAGACAATAACAAGCTTAGAAAAACGACTGATAAAGTTTGTGACGATGGCAAAGATAGTTTTATCAATAGCGGAGATTACCAGAGGTATCCTCAGCCGGGCAGCAACGACTCGTCTTTCCTCGAGACTCAGCGGTAGATTTTTAAATTTAATTTGGTCGTGTTATGGGTGACAATGCGCTTCACTGCAATATAAAGTATGATGTATAAATTTAGTCAAATTTAGGTGTAAGTTTTTATTACCGGGTGGGTAAATCTAACGATTGTTATTGCTTTCTGTGATAATTATTGTACAATTTTAATACGTGTATTTTAAATGGTACTTTTTGGTACCTGTATTATTGATAAATGTGATTTGTTTAGTGAACTAAAATAAAAAAATTGTTTTTTTTTTTTTATAAATAAAAATGTATTTTATTTAAAATCACAAGCGTNAAATTTTATTTTCAGTCTCAAGTCTGTACTGAAATAATTTTTAATTTTGGTTATTGTCAGTTGTTATGTGAAAATTAAAATATTTCAATGTATATTATGTACGTGGTTATTATTTTGTAAATTTATGAAGACTAGTTGATTTTGATAACGATGCTTTACGCAAAATTATTATAAACATCGTAATATTACAACTTTATACTAATGTATCTAAAACACATTCGTATATTTGTACATACATAAGCATATATCTAAATTCTCAAATTTTGTTGGCTTGTCACTCGCAATTTAATTTTTACTTTTCACTGTGAATTTAAAATAATTATTTACAATAATTTGAAAAATAACTATTTGTTTACCTACTTTTTAACCAAGTGACGAATTTAGAAAAGGTTTTGCCTGAATTGAAATCGGAAACGGTGAAAACATCTAATAATCTGCGATGTAATGTCCTTTTAATCCCTCCGTTATATCGATAGTAATCCATACCCCCCAAAAATCTAAAAACTGTTTTAATATTCATAAAATTCAACGTCTTTTACTATGTATTGCTAGGAATTGATACAATTTTTTTCAGTTCAAAAGGACTGAGTGAAAAAAAAAAAAAAAATGATATTCTGGCTTTTTTTTCCTTGAATTTTTTTTGGACATTTTTTTTTGACCTGATCAAAATCGTGTATCAAGTTCAAGCAATGACCGATAAATCTGAAAAAAAAAGAAATCAAACAACGCTGAAAAATTGAAATCCAGGACCGTATAATTATACAAATGGAAAATTGTCCTGGCGACATGTGTTAACTTTTAAAATGTTCGAATTTTCAATGCTTCGATTTTATGTATAGAATATACAAAGAGATCACAAAAGGGTACAAGAACGAAGAATCCAAATCGGAAAAGAATGGTCATTTTAGAAATCCTATATGTTATCAGTGCCATTGGTATAGTGGCACAGCTTTCATTCGACCATAGCTATTCCTACCCTGGAATTTCCAAAGAATTAGAAAGCACGAGAAAGTTACACTCAGTTACTAATGTGCGCAAGGGGCGACAACGACGCGTTGATGACTAACTACGGCAAGGCGACAGAGGTCGAACCGTCAGTTACTTTCTGAAACTGCACCCGAGAAGTTCTTGTGTTCAACTCGTTGGTCCTACAGTACATTGGTTGATCGCTAACGCACCAGATCGAGTACTCCGCAGTTGTGACGTTTTGCTTCCAACTCGCATAAGATCAAGTAACTTTTGGCCGTTGAAGAACATTGAACAGTTCTTGTGTCCTCGAGTCATTTGGTTCGAAGAGGAAAATGTTACTGCAAACGCAGGTCGAGGTACACCCGGGATGGGTGAGTTGACAAACTTCGTTTCGACCGACCAAACCCAACGAGCAAAAGCAAGCAAATAAAACAATGTACGTATTTTTACAGGTATCGAGCGACTGTCTACCCGACTTTGGCGTCGTCCACGTTACAACCGATTCGAGTTTCGAGGAGTTCTTCGACGTTACCGGCTCGGACGCCCACGAGACGACGGAGTACTTGTCGATCCTCGGGGACGAGGAGTTTAGGACGTGCCAACTCGAAGAACTCTTGGAAGCTCGGAACAAGGACATCGCCGAGTTGAAGGTGCAGAGGGCCGAGGAGGTGCACCGGCTGCGAGGCCAACTTACGGCTGCGAATGCGAAGATCGATAAATTAGGTATGTTCTCTCCTTGTTACGTGTTTACCTTGTATCTCATTGTTTTTTTTTTAACGAAACGTTGTTTTACTCACTACAGAGAAACAACTGCGGCAAACGGCCATCGGAACAAAGCCGAGGTTGAATGAGTCGAAAGTCGAGTTGCTGGGTCAGATGGTCGGGGCGTACGAGAAAAAAGCTAGCCGATCGAAGGGCATCAGAGCTCGGTTTGAGGTGCTCGCCCGGGAAAACCAACAACTGCTCGAGACCCATGACGCTGTACGCAAGGAGTTGGCGTCCTTGAAACAACGTTTCACCAAACTGGAGTCGCAGGTCAAATTCCAGTTTGAGGGTCTAGGTAAGTGGGAATCATATGTGTCACCCATGGGTTATGTAGTTTTTTGTAACGTAGCAAGTGTTTCTTTACAGAATCCCAAGTGAACGAAATGAAGGGCAAGACCACGGCACCTGCAACGGTCGAAACGGTTGTTGATGCCAGCTGCTGCGACAAGAAACGGAGCGGCAGACGTTACAGAAACTTCAGCCTAAAGAAGACCAAGAAATTCTTCGGTTCGCTGTGTTGTTGCAGGACTGTAGGAGACAATAACAAGCTTAGAAAAACGACTGATGAAGTTTGTGACGATGGCAAAGATAGTTTTAACAATAGCGGAGATTACCGGAGGTATCCTCAGCCGGGCAGCAACGACTCGTCTTTCCTCGAGACTCAGCGGTAGATTTTTAAATTTAATTTGGTCGTGTTATGGGTGACAATGCGCTTCACTGCAATATAAAGTATGATGTATAAATTTAGTCAATTTTAGGTGTAAGTTTTCATTACCGGGTGGGTAAATCTAACGATTGTTATTGCTTTCTGTGATAATTATTGTACAATTTTAATACGTGTATTTTAAATGGTACTTTTTGGTACCTGTATTATTGATAAATGTGATTTGTTTAGTGAACTAAAATAAAAAAATTGTTTTTTTTTTTATCAATANATAAATATGTATTTTATTTAAAATTACAAGCGTAACCTGACTGTGTACTTAAAACTGCGTTTCAATCTCCATTTGTCTGTCGAACAAACTTTGACAATAAGCCAGTGCTTTTTCCACCGAGTCGCTGGAATTATCAACTTCGTGAGCAGTTTTTTGTTGCACTACCGACCCTTTGTGGGCGAGTGCCACCGTTTTTGCTCTCACCACATTTCTCAAACTCTCGTCGCACAGGTGTTGAAGTATTTTGTCAGAACAAGAGTCCGAGAAGCCAAAACCCGTCATAAACTCCAACGAGTCCTTGGCACTTTTCAACAAACGCTTCCTGGCTAGTCCCTTTCTAAACTGGGACTTTAACAAATACTTGTAAATGTTATACTGGCTCTCGAATTTGCTCGATTTTAAAATCTCCTCCAGTATCTCATTGCCCGCGTGTACAACCATTTCGTTGGAACTCTTAAACATAATGTCATACAAAGACGTGTCGTTGTTTATCCTAACAAACTTCATTCTCTCAATCTCCTCCCTGCACTGAACCAAAAAATCATCCTCCGTATTGAGAAACACACCTTTGTATATCTCATTGTAACACCTCTCGTTTTTTTGGCTCACGTAAAAACCCGTGAACTTTAGCATGTTGATGAAATCCCGGATTATAAAGTATATGTTGTCCCGAGGGTCTGAACTGTTCATTAAAAATGACAAAGGCGTCTCACCGGCAAAGTCCTCGATGTTGATGTCGGCAAAGTGACGCAGGAGAATCCAGGTGGCTGCGTTGTTGTTATCCCAGGAAGCCAGGTGCAGAGGTGTCCTACCGTTGAGGTCCTGCGCGTTGATTTCACAGCCACACTCGATGAAAGTGTTTATTATCTTTTCGTACGACTCGATGAACTCCGGCTCCTGCGAGGCGTCCGGTTTTATCAGCGCCATTATGTGGAGGACGTTCATGTTGTTGCACTTGGTGGCCGTAACATCGGCGCCGTTGGCTAGCAAAACTTCTATGGCCCTCGTTTGCTGGTAGGTCGTTGCCTGGTGCAAGGGTGTCGACTGATCGAAAGCCTCGCTGGTGTTTACATCGGCTTTGTAGCGCAGAAGCAGCTCCATCAGTTTGACATGGCCATTTTGAGACGCCAGGTGCAGCGGTGTCGATCCGTACTTTCCACTGGCGTCCACGTTGGCTCCTCTGTTGAGCACCAGCTCGGCCACTTCTTCCTTCTGATCGTCGTCGCAGCTTTTGCTGATACCCGCGATCACGTGAAGTATTGACTGACCCGTGTCGTTTTGAGCGTTCACGTCCGCACCGTGGTTCAGAAGGATTTTCAAGATTTCGCGACGGTTTTTGTTAAACTCTCCGATGACGTGGGTTATCAGGTCGTCGCCGAGCTTACACTTGTTGGATATTTTCGAGCGATCGTACTTGTACAAATAAAACAGTGGGGTCTCGTTGACGATGTTCGCCACGTTAACGTCGCTCTTGTGCTTCAGCAGCAAGTCGACAATTTTCACTTGATCTATCTGGCTGATGGCACTCGACAGTTTTTCACCAAACAGCGATCCCGACACTCCTTCTTCGTCCGCATTCAGCGAGCGAAAGATGTCTTGTATCAGTTTCGAAATTTTCTCGTCGCTCTGCAAACACGCCAGATGCAGCGGAGTTTGGCCTTGCACGTCCTGGGCATTGACGTCAGCTTTGTGCCTCAACAACAACTCGATCACTTCTATCTGATCCTTACAATGCACCGACAAGCCTATAAAAAACGTAAAAAACGGAGAGTAGTACAAATGTAAAATGGGGATGAAGAAAAATAAGTGTACCTCTGACTGCAAAGTGCAGAGCCGTGGACCCGGGCCACAGAGTCGAGGTCGGCTTGACAGCTTGATTGACATCAACGCCGTGAAGCAAGAAATTCTTCACGGCACTCAAGTGGTGCTTCATACAAGCAATGTGAAAGTGCGAGAGCCCATCGTCGTCCACGGGATTAGAATCGCTGTCGCTGACCAGAGACAATATCACATCCGCCATCTCATTGCTCTGTTTCTGCATGGCCAAGTACAGGGGAGTCTTGTCATCCGCATTTTTAACCGTGGGATCGGCGTTACATCTCAACAGCAGCTTAACCGTGTCCACACAGTTGTACTCAACTGCAAAGTGCAGAGGTGCAAAACCAGGGTGCTCGCTGGCTGCAAAGTTCACCGTGCAGTTCACGTCGACCCCTTTTTTCACGAAATTCTCGACGACTCCCACGTTATTCCTGATACAAGCTACGTGAAAGTGCGACAATCCATCCTTACTGCTCGTGTTGGCGCAGTCGACGTCACTGGCCAACAATATCAAGTCGACGATGTCGTGGCAGCCCTTCTTCATGGCAAAGTACAGGGGCGACTCACCGTTTTGGTCAACGGTGTCCACGGCTGCCCCCCTGTCGAGGAGCATCTTGACGATTTCCACGTCGCCCAGCTTGACAGCCAGATGCAAGGGTGAGTCGGCTTTGTCGTTGGAGGGGACTTTTCTCACCCTGCAGCCCTTGTTCAGCAGAATCTTGGCCACTTCTTTGCGCCTCCGGCGCAAGGAGGTTAGCAGAAGCGCGTAGTCTGTGTAGTTGTCGTCGATTGGCAAGTCGCGCTTGCTCAGGATGTCCTGGACCTGCTTGGACGTGCCCCACATCACGCTCTCGAACAGCGTCTTCGATGCCATTGCAACTGCAAATAAACGTATTCCATGATTCCAGACGACTGTCGTAATTTGAAAATGACATTTGCACGTGATATAGCTATAGCGCTCTCGAGAGCAGACAGCTACCAAACTGTCGGAAAATTCAAATATGTCGCACAGTAGAACAACTTCTATTAATATCAAGATTTATAATTTAAAATAGATATTGAAGAAAAACTAACACATGAGTCATTACAAAAGAACCTTAAACTTATTATATTTTAAGTGAATTTCGAGAATGTGTTTTTACGTTATGCAATCATCTGCTCTAAGCGATTGAAGTCGATTCGGTCTTATCAAGTTGAATTAAATACTAAAAAAACTCTGTTGCAGTATTAATTTGCAACAAGTGTGGATTATTAATAGAACAAATTATTGTGATACAATAAGTATAAAACTATCATTTTGGCGTTTGAAAGTTGGTAACGTGAGTCAGAGCAACTAAAAAAATATATATATATATATAGGTACAGCTATATATATATTTATAGGTATACAGCTCGAGTCGCTCTCGGAGAGAACGAGCCTTATGTTTACATAAACTGTCATTTGCGGATTGCTTGAATTTACGCGAAAAAAGTACCTGAGCACAAAGTCAGTTCAAATAATTACAATTATTGAAGCTCACAATTCGTTAGTGCGAGAGTGCAATTATCGTTTGTACGACTTGTTGACTGGATGTAGATAAAAGAACTAATCTACAAATTTTAGATAAGTTTATTTTATTTATCTGTAGCTTATATTTTTAATTAGTAAGCAAGGTACTTTGTGGTTTTTTTTGCTTTCAGGTATAATTATTAACCAGAATAATAAGACTTGCTGCCTGGAACGATAACGTTATTTACCTGCATCTGCATCACAACATCGAGTTGACAGAGTAATTGTATTTCTTTGTAAAAACTATTCGGAATCATTAAAAATAAGATACTTCATTTTAGAGTACTCGGCAGAAGGCTGCAACAATGAAAAAGAAGAAGGACAACGGGTTAGTGCTCGAGTAGCCTCGTAACTCCTAGGAGGAGAGCAGATTCCTTTACGAGAACCCTGACATCACTATTCCTTTTTAAAAAGAGCAAGGTATCATTACGAAGACGTTTTTTAAATACGAATAACTTATTGAATGTGTGTGCCTGGGTATTCGATGACGACTATCTTTTGCAACGTATCAATTAAGATTTACTCGAGTTCTTAAGTCACTCATGTTTTTTATTCTCAGGCTATGCTACCCAGTAATGAAAGACGCAGTTCAAAACAAGATATCAAGCGAGTACTAGCACCTGTACGATGATCCAAGCCCATTGACAGCTGCTTTAAACGACTTCGACCTAGGCTTGAAGATTATTTGCATCAGCTCGAGGATGTAGCATCGTCACCGAGCATCAATGAAAATTGTCTTCTTTACTTATCTGTTTTTATAATATTATGACCAAAACATCTTTGATAAATTTTAATGAATTTATAGATTTTAGGATATCGTCGAGTTTTCATAACAGATTCAATATTTCTGCAATAGTTCATCGTAAAATGTCTGTCGAACTGATGGACTTAGTCTTTTCAATACTCTTGTGTTCGAAAGACATTAACGTGAACTAAAATTTGAGTATTCGTTAGAATGACCGAGAAGTCCAATATTGGCAGCATATACTCAGTATTGGTCAAAATTGTTTCTGAAATAAGCCTGGCAGGACTAAGAGCGCGTGCTGAGGGAAGCCATGGAAGATTCAACGACTGAGGATGACTAACTGGCTTGGAACAGTACATACCGTAAACTAAGCGAAATTAAATGTGCTGTGTTTTAGTCTTTTTCATATTCTTAATACTACCTTAGCAGAGCAAATATTATAAGTATCATTTTAGAGTATTTATAAAGAAGTAAATGAGTAATGTTTTGAACATGTCTTTTTTTCAGTTTATTTAAATGTATTACACAAAATAATTTTTGTTTGTATTAGTTTGAATTCTCCTGAGCATTAGTAAAGATGCTATATTCAAATTGCAGATGTATAATTCTTCTATTATTAGCTAACTTTGACAAATTTACATATTTCATATGTATTACTTTCATGTGGAAAGTATTTGGCCTGTGGGTGCCTACAAGAGACAACATGAGTTATATTGTAATTTGATTAGCTTTTTTAGAACACATTCTAGAAACAACTACCTCTAAATAATACAGCTTAGAGAACGTTAGTGTAGTATCTTAGGGAGCGTTTGCTTTAAGTATTAGATAGCTTGTATTTATTAAAGTAATAGGTATATGAAATAAACCCAACTGATTTCGTGTTGTATATAGATTCAAGTTTATTTATTAATACAAATCTATCTCATTCTGCATATAAATCCGGATTTACAAAAAAAAACATCAATTACATTTATGTTTACATTGGGACTCTACTTGTGAATTGTAACATTATAGCAATGTCTTATTTCTTTCAATGATTATTTTTCCCAAGTTAACAGATGATTTAATTTTTTTTGCGTCGTACAGTAAAAGCTTTTGTACATGGATGGGATTTTTAATTTTGTTTTTCAAAATTTTAAAATACGTTTCAGACCTTGCCGATGATCCTGAGTGATGGGGAGATTGAAAAATATTTGCCATGACATTCGTCCAGGAAGGAAAAGAGTGTAATAGAGAACTGAAATTTTTGTTGAATTTGGGGCAGTAGTAAAAATTTGCATGTACTGAAAATTCGCTACACACATCTTTTTTTTTCATAGCTCATTCAAAAACATGGTTTACATATTGTGTTAAGTCATCTGCACTAAGTTCAAAACCTTTTCTTGCTAAAATGCAGTATTGTCCTGGTATCTATTATTATCATCAGTTAAGCTTCCTCTACGATTTGATTTACATTCACCTCGTAGCTTTTTATAATCACTAGTAGTTCGGACCATCTTTGATAGGAATGACTGTCAACTTCGCTAACATCACAGCTGTTGGCAACAATTATCGCTGCAGATGCAGTTTACATGATTTTATTTACATCATCCAACGTTGTTAAAAAACCTATTACTCGTAAATAAAAGTCTTTCACTTCAAGAGAAAAGTTTTTCTAACAGTTCCATTTACTGACAGCTATAAGCAAGTGTGCAACATCATGTCTGTAGAAACAGGGTGGAATATTTTCCGAGTCTTGTTGAAGCAACTTAAAACACTGTAAATTATACTGCTGAAAATTCAAAGTATTGAAGCATATATTAACCGCATTCTGTAGAGCTAAGGATCCATCTGTGACGATCTTTTTCGGTACCTTTGCACCACTTTCAATCCAAAGGTTGAGTAATTCTGTGATGACAGGTACACTGTGAGCAGTCATACATGCTTGGAGAAGAGGAATGATATTATTTCCCAAACCAATTACTATAACATAGTAGTACATACAGTTATTCTTAATTTCCTTGTAAAACTTATTTTTTTTTGCTAATCCACCAGTGGCGTCAAAAGAAAGTGGCAAACGTTGATCTTGTAACTGATTCCACAGTAGTATTTGTTCATTAGACCAATAAAAAACATAAAATGGCTTCAAACGTAATTTCTGAATGTTGCACCGAGTTATGAACTTTTCATTGTTGATCGACAATCCTTTGAATTCAATGAATCCAATGTTTTCATCAATAGCTTCTTCTCTAGCTTTCCTGAGAGTATTGGAGTCATTTAAATCTGGTGGTTCGTGTTCTGTTTCCAATTTTTCAATGTGTTCTTCACGGTACGCAGATGCTGTTGTTGTTAATAAAGTTTCTTTTATTTGTTTCCGTCTCTGTCCTGACAACTTGTTTTTTTAGAATGAGGTACACTAAAGGTTTCAAAAGTTTTAATTGATATATTTAACGTATCTGCACTAATGTCACCACTTTCTCCAAGTATCGTAGTGCTACAATCAGTGCAAAATCCATAAAATTTGAAGTTATCGTTTGTTATGTATCCAGATTTTAAATTAAATGAACATGGTATTTTTTCTCATTCCATACAGCAGACCTTATAACATTTATCCAATTAGCAGTTTTTATTTTTTTCTCATATGATTCAATCACTTCTGCTCTCTTCACAAAAATTTGAAAATGTAAAGATTTCAAATTAAGAGGATTACATGTGTTTTCAGAAAAAGGTAAATATTAAAACCATGTTTTGGTTTTGTCGTGACATTCTTCGATTTTAAAATATTTTTTAAAATAATCTTTCCAACCATTTCTATTACTATA
>NW_019379563.1:3001-56619 GCF_000648655.2 Copidosoma floridanum
CCATTACTCGCTATTATATTAGTACCCGCAGATCACCGGGAAATATCAAGTGTTTTTGCGTGACCACCATTACTCGCTATAATATTAGTACTCGTGGATCACCAGTAAATATTAAGTGTTTTTGCGCAAATAGCATTACTGAACAAAGAACTAGCACCCGTGGATCACCGAAAAATATGAAGTGTTTTTGCATGACCACCATTACTCGATATAATATGAGTACAAGCGGATTACCAGTATATATTAAGTGTTTTTGCGCAAATGGCAATTAACATCATAGCATTAGCACCCGTGGATTACTAGAAAATAATAAGTGTTTATGCGCGAACAAGATTACTCGCTATAATATTAGTACCCATGGATCAACAAAAAATATCAAGTGTTTTTAGAAGAACGCCATTACTCAATATAATATAAGCACCCAAGGATCATCAGAAAACATTAAGTGTTTTTGCGCAAACGCCATTACTCGCTATAATATGAGTACCCGTGAATTACAAGCAAATATTAAGTGTTTTTAAGCAAACAGCATTACTTAACATAGTATTAGCACCCGTGGATCACCAAAAAATATCAAGTGATTTTGCGCGAACTCCATTACTCGCTATTATATTAGTACCCGCAGATCACCGGGAAATATCAAGTGTTTTTGCGTGACCACCATTACTCGCTATAATATTAGTACTCGTGGATCACCAGTAAATATTAAGTGTTTTTGCGCAAATAGCATTACTGAACAAAGAACTAGCACCCGTGGATCACCGAAAAATATGAAGTGTTTTTGCATGACCACCATTACTCGATATAATATGAGTACAAGCGGATTACCAGTATATATTAAGTGTTTTTGCGCAAATGGCAATTAACATCATAGCATTAGCACCCGTGGATTACTAGAAAATAATAAGTGTTTATGCGCGAACAAGATTACTCGCTATAATATTAGTACCCATGGATCAACAAAAAATATCAAGTGTTTTTAGAAGAACGCCATTACTCAATATAATATAAGCACCCAAGGATCATCAGAAAACATTAAGTGTTTTTGCGCAAACGCCATTACTCGCTATAATATGAGTACCCGTGAATTACAAGCAAATATTAAGTGTTTTTAAGCAAACAGCATTACTTAACATAGTATTAGCACCCGTGGATCACCAAAAAATATCAAGTGATTTTGCGCGAACTCCATTACTCGCTATTATATTAGTACCCGCAGATCACCGGGAAATATCAAGTGTTTTTGCGTGACCACCATTACTCGCTATAATATTAGTACTCGTGGATCACCAGTAAATATTAAGTGTTTTTGCGCAAATAGCATTACTGAACAAAGAACTAGCACCCGTGGATCACCGAAAAATATGAAGTGTTTTTGCATGACCACCATTACTCGATATAATATGAGTACAAGCGGATTACCAGTATATATTAAGTGTTTTTGCGCAAATGGCAATTAACATCATAGCATTAGCACCCGTGGATTACTAGAAAATAATAAGTGTTTATGCGCGAACAAGATTACTCGCTATAATATTAGTACCCATGGATCAACAAAAAATATCAAGTGTTTTTAGAAGAACGCCATTACTCAATATAATATAAGCACCCAAGGATCATCAGAAAACATTAAGTGTTTTTGCGCAAACGCCATTACTCGCTATAATATGAGTACCCGTGAATTACAAGCAAATATTAAGTGTTTTTAAGCAAACAGCATTACTTAACATAGTATTAGCACCCGTGGATCACCAAAAAATATCAAGTGATTTTGCGCGAACTCCATTACTCGCTATTATATTAGTACCCGCAGATCACCGGGAAATATCAAGTGTTTTTGCGTGACCACCATTACTCGCTATAATATTAGTACTCGTGGATCACCAGTAAATATTAAGTGTTTTTGCGCAAATAGCATTACTGAACAAAGAACTAGCACCCGTGGATCACCGAAAAATATGAAGTGTTTTTGCATGACCACCATTACTCGATATAATATGAGTACAAGCGGATTACCAGTATATATTAAGTGTTTTTGCGCAAATGGCAATTAACATCATAGCATTAGCACCCGTGGATTACTAGAAAATAATAAGTGTTTATGCGCGAACAAGATTACTCGCTATAATATTAGTACCCATGGATCAACAAAAAATATCAAGTGTTTTTAGAAGAACGCCATTACTCAATATAATATAAGCACCCAAGGATCATCAGAAAACATTAAGTGTTTTTGCGCAAACGCCATTACTCGCTATAATATGAGTACCCGTGAATTACAAGCAAATATTAAGTGTTTTTAAGCAAACAGCATTACTTAACATAGTATTAGCACCCGTGGATCACCAAAAAATATCAAGTGATTTTGCGCGAACTCCATTACTCGCTATTATATTAGTACCCGCAGATCACCGGGAAATATCAAGTGTTTTTGCGTGACCACCATTACTCGCTATAATATTAGTACTCGTGGATCACCAGTAAATATTAAGTGTTTTTGCGCAAATAGCATTACTGAACAAAGAACTAGCACCCGTGGATCACCGAAAAATATGAAGTGTTTTTGCATGACCACCATTACTCGATATAATATGAGTACAAGCGAATTACCAGTATATATTAAGTGTTTTTGCGCAAATGGCAATTAACATCATAGCATTAGCACCCGTTAATTACTAGAAAATAATAAGTGTTTATGCGCGAACAAGATTACTCGCTATAATATTAGTACCCATGGATCAACAAAAAATATCAAGAGTTTTTGTAAGAACGCCATTATGGTGATTTAAGGGTACTAATATTAGTACCCTTAAATCACCAGTAAATAAAAAAGGGCTTGCGTGACCGCATTTACTCGCTAAAGTTTAGTACCCGTAGATTACCAGTAAATGTTAAGTGTTTTTGCCCAAACGGCATTACTCAACGAAAAATTAGCACCTATGGATCACCAGGAATATTAAGTGTTTTTGTGCAAACGCCATTACTTATTATAATATTAGCATCCGCAGATAACCGGAAAATAATAAGTGTTTATACGCGAACGAGATTACTCGCTATAATTTCAGTACCTATGGATTACCAGAAAATATCAAGTGTTTTTAGAAGAACGCCATTACTCAATATAATATAAGCACCTAAGGATCATTAGAAAACATTAAGTGTTTTTGCGCCAACGCTATTACTCGCTATAATATGAGTACCCGTATATTACAAGCAAATATTAAGTGTTTTTGAGCAAACAGCATTACTTAACATAGTATTAGCACTCGTGGATTACCGAAAAATATCAAGTGATTTTGCGCGAACGCCATTACTCGCTATTATATTAGTACCCGCAGATCACCGGAAAATATAGACTGTTTTTGCGCGAACGCCATTGCTCATTATTATATTAGTACCCTTGGATCACCGGAAAATATCAAGTGTTTTTCCGTGACTACCATTACTCGCTATAATATAAGTACCCGCAAATCACCAGTAAATATGAAGTGTTCTTGCGCAAACGGCATTACTCATCATTGTATTAGCGACCGTGGATCATCGGAAAATCCTAAGCGTTTCTGTGCGGTCGCTATTACTCGCTTTAATATTAGTACCCGTGAATTATCGGTAAATGTTAAGTGTTTTTGCGCAAACGGCATTACTTAACATAGTAATAGCACCCGTGGATCACCAATAAATATCAAGTGTTTTTGCGAGACCACCATTACCCGCTATAATGTGAGTACCCGCGGATCACCAGTATATATTAAGTGTTTTTGCGCAAATGGCATTAAACATCATTGCATTAGCACCCGTGAATCACCAGAAAATAATGAGCGTTTATGCGCAAACGCCATTACTCGCTATAATATGAGTACCAATGGATCACTGGTAAATGTCAAGTGTTTTTACGCCAAGGCCATTACTCGCTATAATATTAGTACTTATGGATCACCGGGAAATATTAACTGTTTTTGTGCGAACGCCATCACTCACCATAATATTAGTACCTGCGGATCACCGGTAATGCTAAGTGTTTTTGCGCAAACGCCATTACTCGCTATAATGGGAGTACTAATAAATCACCGGAAAATATAAACTGTTTCTGCGCGAACGCCATTACTCATTATTATATTAGTACCCTTAGATCACCCGGAAATATCAAGTGTTTTTGCGTGACTACCAATACTCGCTATAATATTAGTACCCGCAGATCACCAGTAAATATGAAGTGTTCTTGCGCAAACAGCATTACTCATCATAGTATTAGCACCCGTGGATCATGGGGAAATCCTAAGCGTTACTGTGTGGACGCCATTACTCGCTTTAATATTAGTACCCGTAAATCATCGGTGAATATCAAGTGTTTTTGCGCAAATGGCATTACTCATTATAGTAATAGCACCCATTGATCACCTGAAAATCTCAAGTGTTTAAATGCGAACGCCATTACTCGCTATAATATTAGCACCCGTGGATCACCGGAAAATATCAAGTGTTTTTGCGCCAATGCCTTACTCGCTATAATATTAGTACCCATGGAACACCGAAAAATATTAACTGTTTTTGCGCGAACGCAATTACTCACTTTAATATTAGTACCCTTGGATCACCGGGAAATATCAAGTGTTTTTGCGTGACCATCATTACTCGCTATTATATAAATACCCTTGGATCACCGGTAAATACCAAGTGTTTTAGCGCAAACGAATTAACTCAGCATAGACTTAGCACCCCTTGATCATCGGGAAATATCAAGTGTTCTTACGTGACCACCATTACTCGCTATAATATAAGTACCCGCGGGTCACCGGTACATATCAAGTGTTTCTGTACAAATGGCATTACTCATTATAGTAATAGCACCCGTTGATCACCGGGAAATATAAAGTGTTCTTACGTGACCACCATTACTCGCTATAATATGAGTACCCGCGGATCACCAGTACATATTAAGTGTTTTTGTACAAATGGCATTACTCAACATAGTATTAGCACCCGTAGATCACTGAGAAATATGAAGTGTTTTTGCATGACCACCATTACTCGATATAATATGAGTA
Organism: Copidosoma floridanum; assembly: GCF_000648655.2. The sequence goes on from NW_019379563.1 coordinate 8,047, forward strand.
CAAGCGGATCACCAGTATATATTAAGTAATTTGCGCAAATGGCAATTAACATCATAGCATTAGCACCCGTGGATTACCAGAAAATAATAAGTGTTTATGCGCGAACAAAATTACTCGCTATAATATTAGTACCCATGGATCAACAAAACATATTAAGAGTTTTTGTAAGAACGCCATTACTCAATATAATATAAGCACGCAAGTATCAACAGAAAACATTTAGTGTTTTTGCGCAAACGCCATTACTCGCTATAATAGAAGTACCAATAAATCACCGGAAAATATATCTGTTTTTGCGCGAACGCCATTACTCATTATTATATCAGTATTCTTAGATCACCCAGAAATATCAAGTGTTTTTGCGTGACTACCAATACTCGCTATAATATTAGTACCCGCAGATCACCAGTAAATATGAAGTGTTCTTGCGCAAACAGCATAACTCATCATAGTATTAGCATCCGTGGATCATGGGGAAATCCTAAGCGTTACTGTGTGGACGCCATTACTCGCTTCAATATTAGTACCCGTAAATCATCGGTGAATATCAAGTGTTTTTGCGCAAATGGCATTACTCATTATAGTAATAGCACCCATTGATCACCAGAAAATCTCAAGTAATTAAATGCGAACGCCATTACTCGCTATAATATTAGCACCCGTGGATCACCGGAAAATATCAGGTGTTTTTGCGTGACCATCATTACTCGCTATTATATAAATACCCTTGGATCACCGGTAAATACCAAGTGTTTTAGTGCAAACGAATTAACTCAGCATAGACTTAGCACCCCTTGATCATCGGGAAATATCAAGTGTTTTTGTAGGAACGCCATTACTCAATATAATATAAGCACCCAGAGATTATCAGAAAACAAAAAGTGTTTTTGCGCAAACGCCATTACTCGCTATAATAAGAGTACCTATAGATCACCAGCAAATATCAAGTGTTTTTGTAAGAACGCCATTACTCAATATAATATAAGCACCTAGGGATCATCAGAAAACATCAAGTGTTTTTGCGCAAACGCCATTACTCGCTATAATATGAGTACCAATTATTCACCACAAAATATAAATTGTTTTTGCGCGAACGCTATCACTCATTATCATGTTAGTACCCTTGGATCACCGGAAAATATCAAGTATTTTTGCGTGACTACCATTACTTGCTATAATATTAGTACCCGCAGATCACCAGTAAATATGAAGTGTTTCTGTACAAATGGCATTACTCATAATAGTAATAGCACCCGTTGATCACCGGGAAATATAAAGTGTTTTTACGTGACCACCATTACTCGCGATAATATGAGTACCCGCAGATCACCAGTATAAATTAAGTGTTTTTGCGCAAATGGCATTAAACAACATAGCATTAGCACCCGTGAATCACCAGAAAATAATGAGCGTTTATGCGCAAACGCCATTACTCGCTATAATATGAGTACCAATGGATCACCGGTAAATGTCAAGTGTTTTTACGCCAAGGACATTACTCGCTATAATATTAGTACTTATGGATCACCGGGAAATATTAACTGTTTTCGTGTGAACGCCATTAATCGCTATTATATTAGTACCCGCAGATCACCGGGAAATATAAACTGTTTTTGCGCGAACGCCATTACTTATTGTTATATTAGTACCCTTGGATCACCGGAAAATAATAAGTGTTTATACGCGAACGAGATTACTCGCTATAATATTAGTACCCGTAGATCACCGGTAAATATCAAGTGTTTTTGCGCAAACCGCATAACTCAGCATAGACTAAGCACCCGTAGATCACCGGAAAATATCAAGTATTATTGCGTGACCACCACTACTCCTAATAATATGAGTACCCGCGGATCACCAGTAAATATTGAGTGTTTTTGCGCAAATAGCATTACTCATTATAGTATTAGCACCCGTGAGAGAATGAAAAATCTCAAGGGTTTTTTGTGTGAACGCCATTACTTCCTATAATATTGGTACCCGTAGATCATTGGTAATGGTCAAGTGTTTTTGCGGAAACAGCATTACTCAACATAGTATTAGCACTTGTGGATCACCAGAAAATATCAAGTGTTTTAACGCCAAGGCCATTACTCGCTATAATATTAGTACTTATGGATCACCGGGAAATATTAACTGTTTTTGTGTGAACGCCATCACTCAGCATAATATTAGTACACGCGGATCACCAGTAATGCCAAACGTTTTTGCGAAAACGGCATTACTTAATATAATATTAGTACCCTTAGATCAACAGTAAATAACAAGTGTGTTTGCGTGACCGCATTTACTGGCTATAATTTAGTACCCGTAGATTACCAGTAAATGTTAAGAGTTTTTGCGCAAACGGCATTACTTGACATAGTATTGGCACCCGTGGATTACCGGTAAATATCAAGTGTTTTCGCGCAAACGGCATGACTCAACATAGTATTAGCACCTATGGATCACCAGAAATATCAAGTGTTCTTGTGCAAACGCTATTACTCATTATAATATTAGCACCCGTAGATCACCGGAAAATAATAAGTGTTTATGCGTGAACGTGATTACTCGCTCTAATATTAGTACCCATAGATCACTAAAAAATATCAAGTGTTTTTGTGAAAACGCCATTACTCAATATAATATTAGCACCCAAGGATTATCAGAAAATATTAAGTGTTATTGCGCAAACGCCATTACTCGCTATAATATTAGAACCCGTAAATCGACGGTAAATATCAAGTGTTTTTGCGCAAACGGCATTACTCAGAATAAACTTAGCACCCAGTACTTACTGAAAAATATCAAGTGTTTTTGCGTGACCACCATTACTATTTATAATATGAGTACCCGCGGATCACCAAATAATATGTAGGTTTTTTTGCGCAAATGGCATTTCTCATTATAGTATCAGCACCCGTGGATCACCGAGAAATCTCAAGTGTTTTTGTGCGAACGCCATTACTTGCTATAATATTAGTACCCGTGGATCACTGGTAAATATTAAGTGTTTTTGCGCAAACAGCTTTACTTAACATAGTATTAGCACCCGTGGATCACCGTTAAATATCAAGTAGTTTTGCGAGAACATCATTATTCGCTATAATATTAGTACCTGCAGATCACCGGGAAATATTAAGTCTTTTTGCGTGACCAACATTACTCGCTATAATATTATCACCCGTGGATCATCAATAAACATCAAGTTTTTTTGCGCAAATGGCATTTCTCAACATAGTATTAGCACCCGTGGATGACCGGGAAATATCTAGTGTTTTTTTGCCAATGCCATTACTCGCTATAGAATTAGTACTCATGTATCACCGGTAAATATAAAGTGTTTTTGCGCAAACAGCATTACTCAACATAGTGTTAACACCCGTAGATCACCGGAAAATATCAAGTGTTTTTGCGCCAATGCCCTTACTCGCTTTAATATTAGTACTCATGGATCACCGGTAAATATGAAGTGTTTTTGTGCGAACAGCATTACTTAACATAGTATTAGCACCCGTGGATCACTGGCAAATATCAAGTGTTTTTGCGCAAACAGCATTACTCAACATAGTATAAGCATTTGTGCATCACTAGTAAATATCAAGTGTTTTGGCGCAAATGGCAATACTAAACATAGTATTAGCACCCAAGGATCCCCGGGAAATATTAAGTGTTTTTGCATGACCACCATTACTCGCTTTAATATAAGGACCCGCCGATCACCAGTAAATATTAAGTGTTTCTGCGCAAATGGCATTACTTATTGAAGTATTAGCACCCGTGGATCACCGGAAAATATTAAGTATTTTTGGGTGAACGCCATTACTTGCTATAATATAAGTACCCGTTAATAACCGAAAAAAATCAAGTGTTTTTACGCCAATGCCGTTACTTGCTATCATTTAAGTATCTATAGATCACAGGGAAATAGTAAGGGTTTTTTTTTTTTAACGCCATTACTTGATTCAATATTAGTACTCGTGGATCATCGGTGAATGTCAAGTGTATTTGCGCAAACAGCATTACTCAAAATAGTATTATAACATGTGGATCACCGCGAAATATCAAGTGTTTTTGTGCCAATGCCATTACACACTATAATATTAATACTCATAGATCACCGGTAAATATCAAATGTTTTTACGTGACCACCATTACTCGCTCTAATATGAGTACCCGCAAATCACTATTAAATATTAAGTGTTTTTGCGATAATGGCATTACTCATCATAGTATTAGCTCCTGTGGATCACCGGTAAATATCGTGTGTTCTTAGGTGATCGCGGTTACTCGCTATAATATTAGTACCTGCAGATCACCAGTAAATATGTAGTGTTTTTGCGCAAACGGCAATACTCATCATAGTATTAGCACCCGTAGATCACCAATAAATATCAAGTGTTTTTGTGCGAACGTCATTACTCGCTATAATATTAATACCCGTAAATCACCGTTAAATGTTAAGTGTTTTTGCGCAAACGGCATTACTTAACATAGTATTAGCACCCGTAGATCACCAATAAATATAAAGTTTTTTTATGCGAACGCCATTACTCGCTATAATATTAGTACCCGTCAATCACCGTTGAATGTTAAGTGTTTTTGCGCAAACGGCAATACTCGACAACGTATTAGATCCCGTGTATTACCGGAAAATATAAAGTGTTTTTCCGCCAATGCCATTACTTGTTATAATATAAGTACTCATAAATTACCGGAATACGTTAAGTGTTTTTGTGCGAACGCCATTACTTGCTGAGATGTAAGCACTTGTAGATCACCGAAAATTATATGTATTTTAGCGTGACCGCCATTACTCGCTATAATATTAGTACCAGCGGATTACCGGGAAATACCAAGTGTTTTTGCGTGACCGCCATGACTCGCTATAATATTAGTACCCGTGGATCACCAATAAATATCAAGTGTTTTTGCGCAAATGGCATAACTTAACATAGTATAAGCACCCGCAGATTACCGAAAAATGTTAAGTGTTTTTACGCTAATGCCGTTACTTGCTATTATAATAGTACTTATAGATCACCGGGAAATAGTTATTGTTTTTGTGTGAACGCCATTACTCGCTTTAATATTAGTACTCGTAGATCATTGGTAAATGTCAAGTGTTTTTGCGCAAACGGCAATACTTAACATAGTATTAGTACTCGTAGATCACCGGTAAATATCAAGTGTTTTTGCGCAAACTGCATAACTCAGCATAGACTAAGCACCCGTAGATCACCGGAAAATATCAAGTGTTATTGCGTGACCACCATTACTCCTAATAATATGAGTACCCGCGGATCACCAGTAAATATTGAGTGTTTTTGCGCAAATAGCATTACTCATTATAGTATAAGCACCCGTGAGAGAATGAAAAATCTCAAGGGTTTTTTGTGCGAACGCCATTACTTCCTATAATATTGGTACTCGTAGATCATCGGTAAATGTCAAGTGTTTTTGCGCAAACGGCAATACTTAACATAGTATTAGCACCCGTGGATCACCGGGAAATATTAAGTGTTTTTTTGCCACTGCCATTACTCGCTATAATATTAGTACTCATAATTCACCGGTAAATTTTAAGTGGTTTTGTGCGAATGGCATTACTCAACATAGTATTAGCCTTCGTAAATCACCGGATAATATTAAGTGTTTTTGCCTGACCACCATTACTCGCTATATAATTAGTAACCGTGGATCACCGGTAAATATCAAGTGTTTTTGGGCAAATGGCATTACTCAACATAGTATTAGCCCCCGCAGATTACTGAAAAATATTGAGCATTTTTACGCCAATGCCGTTACTTGCTATTATAATAGTACCCATAGATCACCGGAGAATAGTAATTGTTTTTGTGTGAACGCCATTACTCGCTATAATATCAGTACCCGTGAATCACTAAAAAATATTAAGTATATTTGCATTAAAGCCGTTACTTGCTGTAATATTAGTACCTTCGAATCACTGGGAAATATTGAGTATTTTTGTGTGGACGCCATTACTTGCTTTAATATTAGTACCCATAAATCATCGTGAAATGTCAAGTGTTTTTGCGCAAACGGCAAAACTCAACATAGTATTCTCAACCATGGATCACCAAAAAATATCAAGTGTTTTCGGGCGAACGCCATTACTCATTATAATATTAGCAACCGTGAATCACCGGAGAATAATAAGTGTTTATGCGCACACAAGATTACTTGCTATAATATTAGTACTCATGGATTACCAAAAAATATCATGTATTTTGGTAAGAACGCCATTACTCAATATAATCTTAGCACCCAAGGATCATCAGAAAATATTAAGTGTTTTTGCGCAAACGCCATTACTCGCTATAATATGAGTACCCATTGATTAGCGAAAAATATGTACTGTTTTTGCGCAAACGGCATCACTCATCATAGTATTAGCACCCGTGGATCACTGGGAAATCCTAAGCGTTTCTGTGCGAACGCTATTACTCGCTTAAATATTAGTACCTGTGAATCATCGGTGAATGTCAAGTGTTTTTACGCAAACGGCAATACTCGACATAGTATTAGCACCCGTGGATCACCGGGAAATATTAAGTGTTTTTTTGCCACTGCCATTACTCGCTATAATAGTAGTACTCATAGATCACCGGGAAATAGTAATTGTTTTTGTGTGAACGCCGTTACTCGCTTTAATATTAGTACTCGTGGATCATCGGTAAATGTCAAGTGTTTTTACAAAAACGGCAATACTTAACATAGTATTAGCACCCGTGGATTACCGGGAAATATTAAGTGTTTTTTTGCCACTGCCATTACTCGCTATAATAGTAGTACTCATAGATCACCGGTAAATTTTAAGTGGTTTTGAGCGAACGGCATTACTCAACATAGTATTAGCCTTCGTAAATCACCGGATAATATTAAGTGTTTTTGCCTGACCACCATTTCTCGCTATATTATTAGTACCCGTGGATCACCGGTGAATATCAAGTGTTTTTGGGCAAATGGCATTACTCAACATAGTACTAGCTTCCGCAGATTACTGAAAAATATTAAGCGTTTTTACGCCAATGCCGTTACTTGCTTTTATAATAGTACCCATAGATCACCGGAAAATAGTAATTGTTTTTGTGTGAACGACATTACTCGCTATAATATCAGTACCCGTGGATCACCAATTAATAACAAGTGTTGTTGCGAGATCACCATTTTTCGCTATAATGTGACTACCCGCGGATCACCAGATTATGTCAAGTGTTTTCGCGCAAATGGCATCACTTATTATAGTAATAGCATACGTGGATCACCGGGAAATCTCAAGTGTTTTTGAGCGAAAGCCATTTCTCGCTATAATATTAGTACCCGTAAATCACCGTTAAATGGTAAGTGTTTTTGCGAAAACGGCAATACTCGACATAGTATTATTCTCTGTAAATCACCGGGAAATATCAAGTGTTTTTTCGCCACTGCCATTACTCGCTATAATATTAGTACTTGTGGATCACCGGCTAATATCAAGTGTTTTTGTGCAAACATTATAACTTAACATAAAAATAGCACCCGTGAATCACCGATAAAAATCAAGTGTTTTTTCGCAAACACCATGACTCGCTATAATATTAGTACCCGCGGATCACCAGGAAATATCAAGTGTTTTTGCGTGACCACCATTACTCGCTATAGTATTGTTACCCGTGGATTACCGGCAAATATCAAGTGTTTTTGTGCAAACAGCATTACTTAACATAGAAATAGCACCTGTCAATCACCAATAAATATTAACTGTTTTTTCGCGAACGCCATTACTCGCTATAAAATGAGTACCCGTTGATCAGCAGTAAATAATAAGTGTTTTTGCGCTTATGGCATTACTTATTATAGTATTAGCACCACTGGATCACCGGAAAATATCAAGTTTTTTTTAATGAACGCCATTACTTGATATAATATAAGCATCCGTCGATCACCGGGAAATATTAAGTGTTTTTGCGCAAATGCATTTACTCGTTATAATATTAGCAGCCGTGGATCATCAAAAAATCTAAAGTGTTTTTTGGGGAACGCGATTACTTGCTATAATATTAGTTTCCGTTAATTACTGGCAAAAATCAAGTGTTTTCGAGCTAACGCCATTAATCGCAATAATATTAGCACCCATGGATCACGAAAAAATAATAAGTGTTTTTGCGTGAACGCCATTTTACGCTACAATATTAGTGCCCGCATATCACCGGAAAATATTAAGTGTTTTAACGCAACTGCCGTTACTTGCTATAATATAAGTACCCATAGATCAACGGGAAATAGTAAGTCTTTTTGTACGAACGCCATTACTCGCTATAATATGAGTACCCGATGACCACCAGTAAATATTAAGTGTTTTTGCGCAAATAGTATTACTCAACATAGTATTGTTACATGTTGATCACCGGGAAATATCAAGTGTTTTTTTGCCAATGCCATTACTCGCTATAGAATTAGTACTCATGGATCACCGGTAAATATAAAGTGTTTTTGTGCGAACAGCATTACTTAACATAGTATTAGCACTCGTTGATCACCGGAAAATATCAAGTGTTTTTGCGCCAATGCCCTTACTCGCTTTAATATTAGTACTCATGGATCACCGGTAAATATGAAGTGTTTTTGTGCGAACAGCATTACTTAACATAGTATTAGCACCCGTGGATCACCGTTAAATATCAAGTAGTTTTGCGAGAACATCATTATTTGCTATAATATTAGAACCCGCAGATCACTGGGAAATATCAAGTCTTTTTGCGTGACCACTATTACTTGCTATAATATTAGTACCCGTGGATCATCGTTAAACATCAAGTTTTTTTGCGCAAATGGCATTACTTAACATATTATTAGCAACCGTGGATCACCGGGAAATATCAAGTGTTTTTGTGCCAATGCCATTACTCGCTATAGAATTAGTACTCATGGATCACCGGTAAATATAAAGTGTTTTTGCGCAAACAGCATTACTCAACATAGTATTAGCACCCGTGAATAACCGGAAAATATCAAGTGTTTTTGCGCCAATGCCCTTACTTGCTTTAATATTAGTACTCATATATCACCGGTAAATTTTAAGTGGTTTTGTGCGAACGGCATTACTCAACATATTATTAGCCTTCGTAAATCACCGGATAATATCAAGTGTTTTTGCCTGACAACCATTACTCGCTATAATATTAGTACCCGTAGATCGACGGTAAATATTAAGTGTTTTTGGGCAAATGGCATTACTCAACATAGTATAAGCCCCCGCAGATTACTGAAAAATATTAAGTGTTTTTACGCCAATGCCGTTACTTGCTATTATAATAGTACCCATAGATCACCGAAGTATAGTAATTGTTTTTGTGTGAACGCCATTACTCGCTATAATATCAGTACCCGTGATGCACTTAAAAATATTTAGTATTTTAGCATTAAAGCCGTTACTTGCTGTAATATTAGTACCGATGAATCACTGGGAAATATTAACTGCTTTTGTGCGAACGCCATCACTCTTCATAATATTAGTACCCGTGGATCACCGGTAATGCCAAATAATTTTACTCAAACGGCGCTACTTAATATAATATTAGTTTCCATGGATCTCCGGTAAATAACAAGTGTGTTTGCGTGACCGGCAGTACTCGCTATAATTTAGTACCCGTAGATTAACAGTAAATATTAAGTGTTTTTGCGCAAACAGTATTACTTAACATAGTCTTGGCACTCGTGGATCACCGGTAATTATCAAGTGTTTTTGCGCAAACGGCATTACTCAACATAGTATTAGCACCCGTGGATCACCAATAAATAACAAGTGTTTATGCGAGATCACCATTTTTCGCTATAATGTGACGACCCGCGGATCACTAGATTATGTCAAGTGTTTTCGCGCAAATGGCATCACTTATCATAGTAATAGCATTCGTGAATCACCGGGAAATCTCAAGTGTTTTTGTGCGAACGCCATTTCTCGCTATAATATTAGTACCCGTAAATCACCGTTAAATGTTAAGTGTTTTTGCGCAAACGGCAATACTTGACATAGTATTATTCTCTGTAAATCACCGGGAAATATCGAGTGTTTTTTCGCCACTGCCATTACTCGCTATAATATTAGTACTTGTGGATCACTGGCTAATATCAAGTGTTTTTGTGCAAACAGCATAACTTAACATAAAAATAGCACCCGTGAATCACCGATAAATATCAAGGGTTTTTTTTTGCAAACGCCATTACTCGCTATAATATTAGTACCCGCGGATCACCAGGAAATATCAAGTGTTTTTGCGTGACCACCATTACTCGCTATAATATTGTTACCCGTGGATTACCAGCAAATATTAAGTGTTTTTGTGCAAACAGCATTACTTAACATAGAAATAGCACCCGTCAATCACCAATAAATATCAAGTGTTTTTTCGCGAACGCCATTACTCGCTATAATATGAGTACCCGTTGATCAGCAGTAAATAATAAGTGTTTTTGCGCTTATGGCATTACTTATTATAGTATTAGCACCACTGGATCACCGGAAAATATCAAGTTTTTTTTAATAATTGCCATTACTCGATATAATATAAGCACCCGTCGATCACCGAGAAATATTAAGTGTTTTTGCGCAAATGCATTTACTCGTTATAATATTAGCAGCCGTGAATCACCAGAAAATCTGAAGTGTTTTTGGGTGAACGCCATTACTTGCTATAATATTAGTACCCGTTAATTACCGGCAAAAATCAAGTGTTTTTGCGCTAACGCCATTAATCGCAATAATATTAGCACCCATGGATAACGAAAAAATAACAAGTGTTTTTGCGTGAACGCCATTTTACGCTACAATATTAGTACCCACATATCACCGAAAAATATTAAGTGTTTTAACGCCAGTGCCGTTACTTGCTATAATATAAGTACCCATAGATCAACAAAAAATAGTAAGTCTTTTTGTACGAACGCCATTACTCGCTATAATATGAGTACCCGTTGACCACCAGTAAATATTAAGTGTTTTTGCGCAAATAGTATTACTCACCATAGTATGAGCACCCGTGGATCACCGGAAAATATCAAGTTTTTTTGGGTAATCGCTATTACTCGCTATAATATTAAGACTTGCAAAGCACCGAAAAATATTAAGTGTTTTTACGCCAATGCCGTTACTTACTATAATATTAGTACTAATAGATCACCGGTAATTAATAAGTGTTTTTGCGCAAACGCCATGACTTGCTATAATATTCGTACTTGTTGATCATCGGTAAATTTTAAGTGTTTTAGCGCGAACGGCATTACTTAGCATGGACTTTGCACCCGTGGATCACCAGAAAATCTCAAAATTTTTTTGCGCAAACGGCATTACTCAGCATAGACTTAGCACCCGTGGATCACCGGGAAATATCTAGTGTTTTTGGGCAAATGGCGTTACTCAACATAGCATTAGCCCCCGCAGATTAAGGAAAAATATTAAGTGTTTTTACGCCAATGCCGTTACTTGCTATTATAATTTTACCCATAGATCACCGGGGAATAGTAATTGTTTTTGTATGAACGCCATTACTCGCTATAATATCAGTACCCGTGAATCACTAAAAAATATAAAGTATTTTTGCAATAAAGCCGTTACTTGCTGTAATATTAGTACCGATGGATCACTGGAAAATATTGAGTGTTTTTGTGCGGACGCCATTACTCGCTATAATATTAGTACCCATAAATCACCGTTAAATGTTAGGTGTTTTTGCGCAAACGGCAAAACTCAACATATAATTCGCAACCATGGATTACCGGGAAATATTAACTGCTTTTGTGCGAACGCCATCACTCACCATAATATTAGTACCCCCGGATCACTGGCAAATATCAAGTGTTTTTTCGCAAACAGCATTACTCAACATAGTATTAGCATTTGTGCATCACTAGTAAATATCAAGTGTTTTGGCGCAAATGGCATTACTTAACATAGTATTAGCACCCGTGGATCCCCGGAAAATATTAAGTGTTTTTGCATGACCACCATTACTCGCTTTAATATAAGGACCCGCAGATAACCAGTAAATATTAAGTGTTTCTGCGCAAATGGCATTACTTATCAAAGTATTAGCACCCGTGGATCACCGGAAAATATTAAGTATTTTTGGGTGAACGCCATTACTTGCTATAGTATAAGTACCCGTTGATAACTGAAAAAAATCAAGTGTTTTCACGCCAATGCCGTTACTTGCTATCATTTTAGTACCCATAGATCACAGGGGAATAGTAAGGGTTCTTTTTTGGGAACGCCATTACTCGCTTCAATATAAGTACCCGTGGATCACTGAAAAATATTAAGTACTTTTGCATTAAAGCCATTACTTGCTGTAATATAGGTACCGATGAATCACTGGGAAATATTAAGTGTTTTTGTGCGGACGCCATTACTCGCTATAATATGAGTACCCGCAAATCACTATTAAATATTAAGTGTTTTAGCGATAATGGCATTACTCATCATAGTAGTAGCTCATGTGGATCACCGGTAAATATCGTGTAATCTCAGGTGATCGCCGATACTCGCTATAATATTAGTACCCGCAGATCACCGAAAAATATCGAGTGTTTTTACGCCAATGCCGTTACTTGCCATTATATTAGTATCCATAGGTCACAAGAAAATAGTAAGTGTTTTTGTGCGAACGCCATTACTCGCTATAATATTAGTACCCATAAATCACCGTTAAATGTTAGGTGTTTTTGCGCAAACGGCAAAACTCAACATAGTATTCGCAACCATGGATTACCGGGAAATATTTACTGCTTTTGTGCGAACGCTATCACTCACCATAATATTAGTACCCTTGGATCACCGGTAATGCTAAGTGTTTTTGCGCAAACAGCGCTACTTAATATAATATTAGTACCCTTGGATCTCCGGTAAATAACAAGTGTGTTTGCGTGACCGCTATTACTCGCTATAATTTAGTACCCGTAGATCAACAGTAAATATTAAGTGTTTTTGCGCAAACGGCATCACTTAACATAGTATTGGCACCCGTAGATTACCGGTAAATATTGAGTGTTTTTGCGCAAACGGCATTACTCAACATAGTATTAGCACCCATGGATCAACAGAAAATATCAAGTGTTTTTGTGCGAACGGCATTACTCATCATAATATGAGTACCCAAAGATCATTAGAAAATATTAAGTGTTTTCGCGCAAACGCCAGTACTCGCTATAATATAAGTACCCATGGACCACCGGAAAATATTTACTGTTCTTGCGCGAACGCCATTACTCATTATTATATGAGTACCCTTAGATCACCGGGAAATATCAAGTGTTTTTGCGTGACCACCATTTCTCGCTGTAATATGAGTACCCGCGGATCACCAGTAAATACGTAGTGTTTTTGCGCAAACGGCAATACTCATCATAGTATTAGCACCTGTGGATCACCAATAAATATCAAGTGTTTTTGTGCGAACGCCATTACTCTCTATAATATTAATACCCGTAAATCGTCGTTAAATGGTAAGTGTTTTTGCGCATACGGTATTACTCAACATAGTATTAGCACCCGTCGATCAGCAATAAATATCAACTGGACTTGCTATAATATTCGTACTTGTTGATCATCGGTAAATTTTAAGTGTTTTAGCGCAAACGGCATTACTTAGCATAGACTTAGCACCCGTGGATCACCGGAAGATCTCAAAATTTTTTTGCGCAAATGGCATTACTCATTATAGTAATAGCACCCGTGGAGCACCGGGAAATCTTTAGTGTTTTCATGCGAACGCCATTACTCGCTATAATATTGGTACCTGTAAATTACCCTTAAATGTTAAGTGTTTTTGCGGAAACGGCATTAATCAACATATTATAAGCAACTTTAAATTACCGGGAAATATTGACTGTTTTTGTGCGAACGCCATCACTCACTAAAAGATTAGTACCCGCGGATCACCGGTAAATATTAAGTGTTTTAGCGCAAACAGCATTACTCAGCATAGACTTAGCACCCGTGGATCACCGGTAAATGTCAAGTGTTTTTGCGGAAACGGCATTACTCAACATAGTATTAGCACCCGTGGATCACCAATAAATATCAAGTGTTTTTACGCCAAGGCCATTACTCGCTATAATATTAGTACCTATGCATTACCGGAAAATATTGACTGTCTTTGTGAGAACGCCATCACTCACCATAATATTAGTACCCGCGAATCACCGGTAATGCCGAGAGTTTTTGCAAAAACGGCATTACTCAATATAAAATTAGTACCCTTGGATCACCAGTAAATAACAAGTGTGTTTGCGTGACCGCTATTACTCACTATAATTAAGTACCCGTAAATAACCAGTAAATATTAAGTGTTTTTGCGCATACGGCATTACTCGACATAGTATTAGTACCCGTGGATCACTGGCAAATATTAAGTGTTTTTGCGCAAACAGCTTTACTTAACATAGTATTAGCACCCGTGGATCACCGTTAAATATCAAGTAGTTTTGCGAGAACATCATTATTTGCTATAATATTAGAACCCGCAGATCACTGGGAAATATCAAGTCTTTTTGCGTGACCACTATTACTTGCTATAATATTAGTGTCCGTGGATCATCGTTAAACATCAAGTTTTTTTGCGCAAATGGCATTACTTAACATATTATTAGCACCCGTGAATAACCGGAAAATATCAAGTGTTTTTGCGCCAATGCCCTTACTTGCTTTAATATTAGTACTCATAGATCACCGGTAAATTTTAAGTGGTTTTGTGCGAACGGCATTACTCAACATATTATTAGCCTTCGTAAATCACCGGATAATATCAAGTGTTTTTGCCTGACAACCATTACTCGCTATAATATTAGTACCCGTGGATCGACGGTAAATATTAAGTGTTTTTGGGCAAATGGCATTACTCATCATAGTATTAGCCCCCGCAGATTACTGAAAAATATTAAGTGTTTTTACGCCAATGCCGTTACTTGCTATTATAATAGTACCCATAGATCACTGAAGTATAGTAATTGTTTTTGTGTGAACGCCATTACTCGCTATAATATCAGTACCCGTGATTCACTTAAAAATATTTAGTATTTTAGCATTAAAGCCGTTACTTGCTGTAATATTAGTACCGATAAATCACTGGGAAATATTGAGTGTTTTTGTGCGGACGCCATTAATCGGTGTAATATTAGTACCCGTAAATCACCGTTAAATGTTAAGTGTTTTTGCGCAAACGGCAATACTCGACATAGTATTATTCTCTGTAAATCAACGGGAAATATCGAAAGTTTTTTCGCCACTGCCATTACTCGCTATAATATTAGTACTCGTGGATCACCGGCTAATATCAAGTGTTTTTGTGCAAACAGCATAACTTAACATAAAAATAGCACCCGTGAATCACCGATAAATATCAAGTGTTTTTTTGCAAACGCCATTACTTGCTATGATATTAGTACACGCGGATCACCAGGAAATATCAAGTGTTTTTGCGTGACCACCATTACTCGCTATAATATTGTTACCCGTGGATAACCAGCAAATATTAAGTGTTTTTGTGCAAACAGGATTACTTAACATAGAAATAGCACCCGTCAATCACCAATAAATATCAAGTGTTTTTTCGCGAACGCCATTACTCGCTATAATATGAGTACCCGTTGATCAGCAGTAAATAATAAGTGTTTTTGCGCTTATGGCATTACTCATTATAGTATTAGCACCACTGGATCACCGGAAAATATCAAGTTTTTTTTAATGATTGCCATTACTCGATATAATATAAGCACCCGTCGATCACCGGGAAATATTAAGTGTTTTTGCGCAAATGCATTTACTCGTTATAATATTAGCAGCCGTGGATCACCAGAAAATCTGAAGTGTTTTTGGGTGAACGCCATTACTTGCTATAATATTAGTACTCGTTAATTACCGGCAAAAATCGAGTGTTTTTGCGCTAACGCCATTAATCGCAATAATATTAGCACCCACGGATCACGAAAAAATAACAAGTGTTTTTGCGTGAACGCCATTTTACGCTACAATATTAGTACCCACATATATCCGGAGAATATTAAGTGTTTTAACGCCAGTGCCTCTACTTGCTATAATATAAGTACCCATAGATCAACAAAAAATAGTAAGTCTTTTTGTACGAACGCCATTACTCGCTATAATATGAGTACCTGTTGACCACCAGTAAATATTAAGTGTTTTTGCGCAAATAGTATCACTCACCATAGTGTTAGCACCCGTAAATCACCATAAAATATCAAGTTTTTTTGGGTAAACGCTATTACTTGCTATAATATTAGTACTTGCAAAGCACCGAAAAATATTAAGTGTTTTTACGCCAATGCCGTTACTTACTATAATATTAGTACTAATAGATCACCGGTAATTAGTAAGTGTTTTTGTGCGAACGCCATGACTTGCTATAATATTCGTACTTGTTGATCATCGGTAAATTTTAAGTGTTTTAGCGCGAACGGCATTACTTAGCATAGACTTAGCACCCATGGATCACCGGAAAATCTCAAAATTTTTTTGCGCAAATGGCATTACTCATTATAGTAATAGCACCCGTGGATCACCGGGAAATCTTTAGTGTTTTCATGCGAACGTCATTACTCGCGATAATATTAGTACCTGTAAATTACCATTAAATGTTAAGTGTTTTTGCGGAAACGGCATTAATCAACATATTATAAGCAACTATAGATCACCGGGAAATATTGACTGTTTTTGTGCGAACGCCATCACTCACTAAAAGATTAGTACCCACGGATCACCGGTAAATATTAAGTGTTTTAGCGCAAACGGCATTACCTAGCATAGACTTAGCACCCGTGGATCACCGGTAAATCTCAAGTGTTTTTGTGCAAACGCCATTACTCGCTATAATATTAGTACCCGTGGATCACCGGTAAATATCAAGTGTTTTTTTGCAAACGGCATTACTCAGCATAGACTTAGCACCCGTGGATCACCGGGAAATATCAAGTGTTTTTGCGCAAACGGCAATACTCATCTTAGTATTAGCACCTGTGGATCACCAATAAATATCAAGTGTTTTTGTGCGAATGCCATTACTCCCTAAAATATTAATACCCGTAAATCACCGATAAATGTTAAGTGTTTCTTTGCGCATACGGCATTACTCAACATAGTATTAGCACCCGTCGATCAGCAATAAATATCAACTGGACTTGCTATAATATTCGTACTTGTTGCTCATCGGTAAATTTTAATTGTTTTAGCGCAAACGGCATTACTTAGCATAGACTTAGCACCCATGGATCACCGGAAGATCTCAAAATTTTTTTGCGCAAATGGCATTACTCATTATAGTAATAGCACCCGTGGAGCACCGGGAAATCTTTAGTGTTTCCATGCGAACGCCATTACTCGCTATAATATTAGTACCTGTAAATTACCCTTAAATATTAATGTTTTTGCGGAAACGGCATTAATCAACATATTATAAGCAACTATAGATCACCGGGAAATATTGACTGTTTTTGTGCGAACGCCATCACTTACTAAAAGATTAGTACCCGCGGATCACCGGTAAATATTAAGTGTTTTAGCGCATCAGCATTACTCAGCATAGACTTAGCACCCGTGGATCACCGGTAAATCTCAAGTGTTTTTGTGCGAACGCCATTACTCGCTATAATATTAGTACCCGCGGATCACCGGTAAATATCAAGTGTTTTTTTGCAAACGGCATTACTTAGCATAGACTTAGCACCCGTGGATCACTGAGAAATATCCAGTGTTATTGCGTGACCACCATTACTCTTCATAATATGAGTACCCGCGGATCACCTGTAAATATTAAGTGTTTTGGCGCAAAAAGCATTACTCATTATAGTATTAGCGCCCGTGGGACACCGGAAAATCTCAAGTGTTTTTGTGCGAACGCCATTACTCGCTATAATATTAGTACCCGTAGATCATCGGTAAATGTCAAGTGTTTTTGCGGAAACGGCATTACTCAACATAGTATAAGCACCCGTGGATCACCGGAAAATATCAAGTGTTTTTACGCCAAGGCCATTACTCGCTATAATATTAGTACCCATGCATTACCGGAAAATATTGACTGTCTTTGTGAGAACGCCATCACTCACCATAATATTAGTACCCGCGAATCACCGGTAATGCCGAGAGTTTTTGCAAAAACGGCATTACTCAATATAAAATTAGTACCCTTGGATCACCAGTAAATAACAAGTGTGTTTGCGTGACCGCTATTACTCACTATAATTAAGTACCCGTAAATAACCAGTAAATATTAAGTGTTTTTGCGCATACGGCATTACTCGACATAGTATTAGTACCCGTGGATCACTGGCAAATATTAAGTGTTTTTGCGCAAACAGCTTTACTTAACATAGTATTAGCACCCGTGGATCACCGTTAAATATCAAGTAGTTTTGCGAGAACATCATTATTTGCTATAATATTAGAACCCGCAGATCACTGGGAAATATCAAGTCTTTTTGCGTGACCACTATTACTTGCTATAATATTAGTGTCCGTGGATCATCGTTAAACATCAAGTTTTTTTGCGCAAATGGCATTACTTAACATATTATTAGCACCCGTGAATAACCGGAAAATATCAAGTGTTTTTGCGCCAATGCCCTTACTTGCTTTAATATTAGTACTCATAGATCACCGGTAAATTTTAAGTGGTTTTGTGCGAACGGCATTACTCAACATATTATTAGCCTTCGTAAATCACCGGATAATATCAAGTGTTTTTGCCTGACAACCATTACTCGCTATAATATTAGTACCCGTGGATCGACGGTAAATATTAAGTGTTTTTGGGCAAATGGCATTACTCATCATAGTATTAGCCCCCGCAGATTACTGAAAAATATTAAGTGTTTTTACGCCAATGCCGTTACTTGCTATTATAATAGTACCCATAGATCACTGAAGTATAGTAATTGTTTTTGTGTGAACGCCATTACTCGCTATAATATCAGTACCCGTGATTCACTTAAAAATATTTAGTATTTTAGCATTAAAGCCGTTACTTGCTGTAATATTAGTACCGATAAATCACTGGGAAATATTGAGTGTTTTTGTGCGGACGCCATTAATCGGTGTAATATTAGTACCCGTAAATCACCGTTAAATGTTAAGTGTTTTTGCGCAAACGGCAATACTCGACATAGTATTATTCTCTGTAAATCAACGGGAAATATCGAAAGTTTTTTCGCCACTGCCATTACTCGCTATAATATTAGTACTCGTGGATCACCGGCTAATATCAAGTGTTTTTGTGCAAACAGCATAACTTAACATAAAAATAGCACCCGTGAATCACCGATAAATATCAAGTGTTTTTTTGCAAACGCCATTACTTGCTATGATATTAGTACACGCGGATCACCAGGAAATATCAAGTGTTTTTGCGTGACCACCATTACTCGCTATAATATTGTTACCCGTGGATAACCAGCAAATATTAAGTGTTTTTGTGCAAACAGGATTACTTAACATAGAAATAGCACCCGTCAATCACCAATAAATATCAAGTGTTTTTTCGCGAACGCCATTACTCGCTATAATATGAGTACCCGTTGATCAGCAGTAAATAATAAGTGTTTTTGCGCTTATGGCATTACTCATTATAGTATTAGCACCACTGGATCACCGGAAAATATCAAGTTTTTTTTAATGATTGCCATTACTCGATATAATATAAGCACCCGTCGATCACCGGGAAATATTAAGTGTTTTTGCGCAAATGCATTTACTCGTTATAATATTAGCAGCCGTGGATCACCAGAAAATCTGAAGTGTTTTTGGGTGAACGCCATTACTTGCTATAATATTAGTACTCGTTAATTACCGGCAAAAATCGAGTGTTTTTGCGCTAACGCCATTAATCGCAATAATATTAGCACCCACGGATCACGAAAAAATAACAAGTGTTTTTGCGTGAACGCCATTTTACGCTACAATATTAGTACCCACATATATCCGGAGAATATTAAGTGTTTTAACGCCAGTGCCTCTACTTGCTATAATATAAGTACCCATAGATCAACAAAAAATAGTAAGTCTTTTTGTACGAACGCCATTACTCGCTATAATATGAGTACCTGTTGACCACCAGTAAATATTAAGTGTTTTTGCGCAAATAGTATCACTCACCATAGTGTTAGCACCCGTAAATCACCATAAAATATCAAGTTTTTTTGGGTAAACGCTATTACTTGCTATAATATTAGTACTTGCAAAGCACCGAAAAATATTAAGTGTTTTTACGCCAATGCCGTTACTTACTATAATATTAGTACTAATAGATCACCGGTAATTAGTAAGTGTTTTTGTGCGAACGCCATGACTTGCTATAATATTCGTACTTGTTGATCATCGGTAAATTTTAAGTGTTTTAGCGCGAACGGCATTACTTAGCATAGACTTAGCACCCATGGATCACCGGAAAATCTCAAAATTTTTTTGCGCAAATGGCATTACTCATTATAGTAATAGCACCCGTGGATCACCGGGAAATCTTTAGTGTTTTCATGCGAACGTCATTACTCGCGATAATATTAGTACCTGTAAATTACCATTAAATGTTAAGTGTTTTTGCGGAAACGGCATTAATCAACATATTATAAGCAACTATAGATCACCGGGAAATATTGACTGTTTTTGTGCGAACGCCATCACTCACTAAAAGATTAGTACCCACGGATCACCGGTAAATATTAAGTGTTTTAGCGCAAACGGCATTACCTAGCATAGACTTAGCACCCGTGGATCACCGGTAAATCTCAAGTGTTTTTGTGCAAACGCCATTACTCGCTATAATATTAGTACCCGTGGATCACCGGTAAATATCAAGTGTTTTTTTGCAAACGGCATTACTCAGCATAGACTTAGCACCCGTGGATCACCGGGAAATATCAAGTGTTTTTGCGCAAACGGCAATACTCATCTTAGTATTAGCACCTGTGGATCACCAATAAATATCAAGTGTTTTTGTGCGAATGCCATTACTCCCTAAAATATTAATACCCGTAAATCACCGATAAATGTTAAGTGTTTCTTTGCGCATACGGCATTACTCAACATAGTATTAGCACCCGTGGATCACCAATAAATAACAAGTGTTTATGCGAGATCACCATTTTTCGCTATAATGTGACGACCCGCGGATCACTAGATTATGTCAAGTGTTTTCGCGCAAATGGCATCACTTATCATAGTAATAGCATTCGTGAATCACCGGGAAATCTCAAGTGTTTTTGTGCGAACGCCATTTCTCGCTATAATATTAGTACCCGTAAATCACCGTTAAATGTTAAGTGTTTTTGCGCAAACGGCAATACTCGACATAGTATTATTCTCTGTAAATCACCGGAAAATATCGAGTGTTTTTTCGCCACTGCCATTACTCGCTATAATATTAGTACTTGTGGATCACCGGCTAATATCAAGTGTTTTTGTGCAAACAGCATAACTTAACATAAAAATAGCACCCGTGAATCACCGATAAATATCAAGTGTTTTTTTGCAAACGCCATTACTCGCTATAATATTAGTACCCGCGGATCACCAGGAAATATCAAGTGTTTTTGCGTGACCACCATTACTTGCTATAATATTGTTACCCGTGGATTACCAGCAAATATTAAGTGTTTTTGTGCAAACAGCATTACTTAACATAGAAATAGCACCCGTCAATCACCAATAAATATCAAGTGTTTTTTCGCGAACGCCATTACTCGCTATAATATGAGTACCCGTTGATCAGCAGTAAATAATAAGTGTTTTTGCGCTTATGGCATTACTCATTATAGTATAAGCAACACTGGATCACCGGAAAATATCAAGTTTTTTTTAATAATTGCCATTACTCGATATAATATAAGCACCCGTCGATCACCGAGAAATATTAAGTGTTTTTGCGCAAATGCATTTACTCGTTATAATATTAGCAGCCGTGAATCACCAGAAAATCTGAAGTGTTTTTGGGTGAACGCCATTACTTGCTATAATATTAGTACCCGTTAATTACCGGCAAAAATCAAGTGTTTTTGCGCTAACGCCATTAATCGCAATAATATTAGCACCCATGGATAACGAAAAAATAACAAGTGTTTTTGCGTGAACGCCATTTTACGCTACAATATTAGTACCCACATATCACCGGAAAATATTAAGTGTTTTAACGCCAGTGCCGTTACTTGCTATAATATAAGTACCCATAGATCAACAAAAAATAGTAAGTCTTTTTGTACGAACGCCATTACTCGCTATAATATGAGTACCCGTTGACCACCAGTAAATATTAAGTGTTTTTGCGCAAATAGTATTACTCACCATAGTATTAGCACCCGTGGATCACCGGAAAATATCAAGTTTTTTTGGGTAAACGCTATTACTCGCTATAATATTAGTACTTGCAAAGCACCGAAAAATATTAAGTGTTTTTACGCCAATGCCGTTACTTACTATAATATTAGTACTAATAGATCACCGGTAATTAGTAAGTGTTTTTGTGCGAACGCCATGACTTGCTATAATATTCGTACTTGTTGATCATCGGTAAATTTTAAGTGTTTTAGCGCGAACGGCATTACTTAGCATAGACTTAGCACTCATGGATCACCGGAAAATCTCAAAATTTTTTTGCGCAAATGGCATTACTCATTATAGTAATAGCACCCGTGGATCACCGGGAAATCTTTAGTGTTTTCATGCGAACGTCATTACTCGCGATAATATTAGTACCTGTAAATTACCATTAAATGTTAAGTATTTTGGCGGAAACGGCATTAATCAACATATTATAAGCAACTATAGATCACCGGGAAATATTGACTGTTTTTGTGCGAACGCCATCACTCACTAAAAGATTAGTACCCACGGATCACCGGTAAATATTAAGTGTTTTAGCGCAAACGGCATTACCTAGCATAGACTTAGCACCCGTGGATCACCGGTAAATCTCAAGTGTTTTTGTGCAAACGCCATTACTCGCTATAATATTAGTACCCGTGGATCACCGGTAAATATCAAGTGTTTTTTTGCAAACGGCATTACTCAGCATAGACTTAGCACCCGTGGATCACCGGGAAATATCAAGTGTTTTTGCGCAAACGGCAATACTCATCTTAGTATTAGCACCTGTGGATCACCAATAAATATCAAGTGTTTTTGTGCGAATGCCATTACTCCCTAAAATATTAATACCTGTAAATCACCGATAAATGTTAAGTGTTTCTTTGCGCATACGGCATTACTCAACATAGTATTAGCACCCGTGGATCACCAATAAATATCAAGTGTTTCTGTGCGAACGATATTACTCGCTTTAATATTAGTACTTGTCAATCACCGTTAAATGTTAAGTGTTTTTGCGCAATTGGCAATACTCGACATAGTATTAGTACCCGTGTATCACCGGGAAATATAAAGTGTTTTTCCGCCAATGCCATTACTTGCTATAATATTAGTAATCATAAATTACCGGAAAACATTAAGTGTTTTTGTGCGAACACCATTACTTGCTGAGATATAAGCACCCGTAGATCACCGAGAATTATATGTATTTTAGCGTGACCGCTATTACTCGCTATAATATTAGTACCCGTGGATCACTGGCAAATATTAAGTGTTTTTGCGCAAACAGCTTTACTTAACATAGTATTAGCACCCGTGGATCACCGTTTAATATCAAGTAGTTTTGCGAGAGCATCATTATTCGCTATAATATTAGTACCCGCAGATCACCGGGAAATATCAAGTCTTTTTGCGTGACCACCATTACTTGCTATGATATTAGTACCCGTGGATCTCCGTTAAACATCAAGTTTTTTTGCGCAAATGGCATTACTCAACATAGTATTAGCACCCGTGGATCACCGGGAAATATCAAGTGTTTTTGTGCCAATGCCATTACTCGCTATAGAATTAGTACTCATGGATCACCGGTAAATATAAAGTGTTTTTGCGCAAACAGCGTTACTCAACATAGTATTAGCACCCGTGGATAACCGGAAAATATCAAGTGTTTTTGCGCCAATGCCCTTACTCGCTTTAATATTAGTACTCATAGATCACCGGTAAATTTTAAGTGGTTTTGTGCGAACGGCATTACTTAACATATTATTAGCCTTCGTAAATCACCGGATAATATCAAGTGTTTTTGCCTGACAACCATAACTCGCTATAATATTAGTACCCGTGGATCACCGGTAAATATCAAGTGTTTTTTTTGCAAACATCATTACTCAGCATAGACTTAGCACCCGTGGATCACCGGTAAATATCAAGTGTTTTTGCGCAAACGGCAATACTCATCTTAGTATTAGCACCTGTGGATCACCAATAAATATCAAGTGTTTTTGTGCGAATGCCATTACTCCCTAAAATATTAATACCCGTAAATCACCGATAAATGTTAAGTGTTTCTTTGCGCATACGGCATAACTCAACATAGTATTAGCACCCGTGGATCACCAATAAATATCAAGTGTTTCTGTGCGAACGATATTACTCGCTTTAATATTAGTACTTGTCAATCACCGTTAAATGTTAAGTGTTTTTGCGCAATTGGCAATACTCGACATAGTATTAGTACCCGTGTATCACCGGGAAATATAAAGTGTTTTTCCGCCAATGCCATTACTTGCTATAATATTAGTACTCATAAATTACCGGAAAACATTAAGTGTTTTTGTGCGAACACCATTACTTGCTGAGATATAAGCACCCGTAGATCACCGAGAATTATATGTATTTTAGCGTGACCGCTATTACTCGCTATAATATTAGTACCCGTGGATCACTGGCAAATATTAAGTGTTTTTGCGCAAACAGCTTTACTTAACATAGTATTAGCACCCGTGGATCACCGTTTAATATCAAGTAGTTTTGCGAGAACATCATTATTCGCTATAATATTAGTACCCGCAGATCACCGAAAAATATCGAGTGTTTTTACGCCAATGCCGTTACTTGCCATTATATTAGTATCCATAGGTCACAAGAAAATAGTAAGTGTTTTTGTGCGAACGCCATTACTCGCTATGATATTAGTACCCATAAATCACCGTTAAATGTTAGGTGTTTTTGCGCAAACGGCAAAACTCAACATAGTATTCGCAACCATGGATTACCGGGAAATATTTACTGCTTTTGTACGAACGCTATCACTCACCATAATATTAGTACCCTTGGATCACCGGTAATGCTAAGTGTTTTTGCGCAAACGGCGCTACTTAATATAATATTAGTACCCTTGGATCTCCGGTAAATAACAAGTGTGTTTGCGTGACCGCTATTACTCGCTATAATTTAGTACCCGTAGATCAACAGTAAATATTAAGTGTTTTTGCGCAAACGGCATCACTTAACATAGTATTGGCACCCGTAGATTACCGGTAAATATTGAGTGTTTTTGCGCAAACGGCATTACTCAACATAGTATTAGCACCCATGGATCAACAGAAAATATCAAGTGTTTTTGTGCGAACGGCATTACTCATCATAATATGAGTACCCAAAGATCATTAGAAAATATTAAGTGTTTTCGCGCAAACGCCAGTACTCGCTATAATATAAGTACCCATGGACCACCGGAAAATATTTACTGTTCTTGCGCGAACGCCATTACTCATTATTATATGAGTACCCTTAGATCACCGGGAAATATCAAGTGTTTTTGCGTGACCACCATTTCTCGCTGTAATATGAGTACCCGCGGATCACCAGTAAATACGTAGTGTTTTTGCGCAAACGGCAATACTCATCATAGTATTAGCACCTGTGGATCACCAATAAATATCAAGTGTTTTTGTGCGAACGCCATTACTCTCTATAATATTAATACCCGTAAATCGTCGTTAAATGGTAAGTGTTTTTGCGCATACGGTATTACTCAACATAGTATTAGCACCCGTCGATCAGCAATAAATATCAACTGGACTTGCTATAATATTCGTACTTGTTGATCATCGGTAAATTTTAAGTGTTTTAGCGCAAACGGCATTACTTAGCATAGACTTAGCACCCGTGGATCACCGGAAGATCTCAAAATTTTTTTGCGCAAATGGCATTACTCATTATAGTAATAGCACCCGTGGAGCACCGGGAAATCTTTAGTGTTTTCATGCGAACGCCATTACTCGCTATAATATTGGTACCTGTAAATTACCCTTAAATGTTAAGTGTTTTTGCGGAAACGGCATTAATCAACATATTATAAGCAACTTTAAATTACCGGGAAATATTGACTGTTTTTGTGCGAACGCCATCACTCACTAAAAGATTAGTACCCGCGGATCACCGGTAAATATTAAGTGTTTTAGCGCAAACAGCATTACTCAGCATAGACTTAGCACCCGTGGATCACCGGTAAATGTCAAGTGTTTTTGCGGAAACGGCATTACTCAACATAGTATTAGCACCCGTGGATCACCAATAAATATCAAGTGTTTTTACGCCAAGGCCATTACTCGCTATAATATTAGTACCCATGCATTACCGGAAAATATTGACTGTCTTTGTGAGAACGCCATCACTCACCATAATATTAGTACCCGCGAATCACCGGTAATGCCGAGAGTTTTTGCAAAAACGGCATTACTCAATATAAAATTAGTACCCTTGGATCACCAGTAAATAACAAGTGTGTTTGCGTGACCGCTATTACTCACTATAATTAAGTACCCGTAAATTACCAGTAAATATTAAGTGTTTTTGCGCAAACAGCATTACTCAACATTGTTTTAGCACCTATGGATCACCAGAAATATTAAGTGTTTTTGTGCGAACTTCATTACTCATTAGAATATTAGCACCTGTATATCACCGGAAAATATTAAATGTTTTTGCGCCAATGCCATTTCTCGCTATAATATAAGTACTCATGGATCACCGAGAAATCTCAAGTGTTTCTGTGCAAACGCCATTACTCGCTACAATATTAGTACCCGTAGATCATCGGTAAATGTCAAGTGTTTTTGTGCAAACAGCATTACCCAACATAGTATTATCACCCGTGGATCACCAGGAAATATCAAGTGTTTTTGCGCCAACGCCATTACTTGCTATAATATGAGTACCCGCGGATCACCAGGAAATTTTGAGTGTTTTTGCGCAAATGGCATTACTCATTATAGTATTAGCACCCGTTAATCACCGGAAAATATCAAGTTTTTTTGAGTGAACGCCATTACTCGATATAATATTAGTACCCATGGATCACCGGAAAATATTAAGTGTTTTTACGCCAATGCCGTTACTTGCTATATTATTAGTACCCATAGATCACCGGGAATGAGTAAGTGTTTTTGTGCGAACGCCATGACTTGCTATAATATTGGTACTTGTTGATCATCGGTAAATGTCAAGTTTTTTTGCGCAAACGGCATTACTCAACATAGTATTAGCACCCGTGGATAACCGGGAAATATAAAGTTTTTTAGCGCCAATGCCATTACTCGCTATAATATTAGTACTTATGGATCTCTGGTAAATATTAAGTGTTTTTGTGCGAACGCCATTACTCGCTATACTATTAGCACTCGTAGATCACCGGGAAATATTAGCTGTTATAGCGTGACCGCTTTTACTTGCTTAAATATTAGTACCCGTGGATCACCGGTAAATATCAAGTGTTTTTGCGCAGACGGCATTACTCAACATAGTATTAGCACCCGTGGATCACCGGGAAATATCAAGTGTTTTTGCTCGAACGCCATTACTTGCTATAATATTAGCACCCGTGAATCACCGGGAATTATTAAATGTTTTTGCGCAAACGCCATTACTCGCTATAATACTAGTACCCATGGATCACTGGGAAATACCAAGTGTTTCTGCGTGAACGCCATTACTTGCTATAATATTAGTACCCGTGGATCACTGGAAAACTTCAAGTGTTTTTGCGCAATCGCCATTACTTGCTATAATATTAGTACCTATGGATTACCGGGAAATATCAAGTGTTTCTGCGTGAATGCCATTACTCGCTATATTATTAGCATTTGTGGTTCACCGGGAAATATCAAGTTTTTTTAGGTGAACGCCATAATTCGCTATAATATTAGTACCTGTTGATCACCAGGAAATATTAAGTGTTTTTGCGCGAACGCCATTATTTGCTATGATACAAGTATCCGTGGATCACTGGAAAATATTAAGTGTTTTTGCACGAACGCCATTATTTGCTATAGTATTGGTACTTGGGGATTACCGGGAAATATCAAGTGTTTTTTTTTTGCGCGAAGTCCATTACTCGCCATAGTTTTGGTACCCGTTGATCACTGGAAATATTAATTTAGCCACGCGTTTACCATTGCTCTCTACGGTAGTAATACTATCTGAATAACAAGGACTGATCGGATTAAAGCAAATACTTACAACAATATTGATGCAGTAAAGTCTGATCATGAGTTAACCCATTTTTTTTTCACGTTAAGCCGAGAAACGATACCCTTACTTATGACGGTGCTGACAGTTTTCAGATTGCGAACGGGATATCCTTCGACAGCTCGCTCCTGGTAAAATCGACCAACCTTAATCGAGCCGCGACCAAGTGCATCGAAATATTGCACAGCCGTCGGTCTTAGTCTCGTGAAAGCAGTCGTAGCCTCTTATAGAGATCTGCGTTGTTAAGTTGAACTATCCCTTTAGCCCTGCGTTTCACCTTGTCGTTCAGTGAGAGTCTTGAGTTATCAAGCGATAGCTTAGACTCAAATAATTCGTTGCGCCAAGGTAACATAGAAATTTTGGAGGCTCCAGAGTGATATCACTGGTCTTGTAGTATTGCACAGGTATCGGGATAGTACCTTTTCTTTTTGCGTTCTTACTTTACTATTATTCCTGATTTTTGGCACGCAATTCGTATTCAGGCCACTCTGGCAAAATACGTGCGTCGGAGCGCCTTACAGTGCCCCTAAAGCCTATTATTTCATTAAGAGCTGACTGAGCGGATAGCTTCTGAGTCTTACAACTTTAATTTTTTTTTTTATTCTCTTTAGCAAACCGCATTCGGGCCACTCTGGCAAAATACGTGCGTTAAAGCGCTTTACAGCACCCCTGAAGCGCATTATTTTGTTAGGAGTTGACTTAGCGGCTAATAAGCGAGAATATTTCCCTTTAACCTTACTTGTCTTTTTCTAGTAATAGGGCATCGAGCTGGAAAAGTGCAAAAATGCCGAAAAGCAAAGGCTATTTTGATTAGTCTAAATCATTTAAACACCCTCGAACGGCCCGTCAAAGCGGTCTGACCCGCAAAAAGGCCAGTGGTAGTCACCAACGAACCTCCGATTATAGATCTTACGGGCGACCCAGAATCCCCCGTCATAGTTATTTGAGACGAAGCGGTTACCCTTATCAACGAGCTCACCAGCTGCCAAAGAGCCTTGGTAGAGTGGCTTAACCCAGCCCTCAGGGAACTTGTGGCCTTTATTCTGAGAAATTAAACAAAGTAGCCAACGATTTTTCTCTTCTCTGTGCCAATTCCTATAAGTAAAATTTTAAGCTCCTGTCTTATTTGCCCCCAGTGAACTTTGGTAGTCTAAGAGAGATTGCGCACAAGCGGATTTCTCAAGCCTCATCTGAAACCAGCAGAAGGAAGTTGAAAAAATATTACCGCAAGGCTTGGCGACACGCAGTTATTAAAGAGCGCAGGGCAAAGCAGGATTACCTGAACTATCTTCGCAAGTTGATAGAAGATCACTTGCCGCCATGGGGAAGGAATTCTTACTGGCACACGGCACCAGAACACTTACCTCTATCCTACCGTGGAGTTAAACAAGCTCCAAAGGAGACCGAGAAGCCACTAAACAAACCCCGGATTGCTAGTGACATTCTACTACCTACCCACGTAGCAGTAAAATCAACGAACATTGCTCCAACTTCATCGACTACAGCTTCGTACAAACCGGAGCAACCCGCTATAACTGGGAAATTAGCAAACGCCAGGCGAGAGCTGAAGGCCTTAGGGGAGAAAAGGGCTTCATTGTTGGATACTTGGAAGGAACTTGAAGGAAAGCCTTCACCCCTACAGTCACGAGCTGCACTAGAACTCCCCGTCTCACTAGGAAAGTGGTACAAAGGCCAACCACAACCAGGAAATATTAAAATACGGAAATCGAGACACGTAAAAACCCTGTTTTGATTCGATTGTCTACCCCAAACACCTGCGAATCGCACGCCACTAATAAGTTATTTTGATGTACAAAAAAAAAATTACCTCACGAATAAAAAGGAAGGAATTATGTTAATAATGTGACAAATAAATGAAAACCATAGAAATTGAATTTACTACTTGAACATTTTTTTTTCTATTTGCAAACAAGTAACAACAAAGAAATATATGAATTTTTTTTTGCTGTCTCCTTTTTCTCTCCCTCTCACTTGGAATTAAGTATTATTGTCGAAAGCTTAGACACACGCCATGACAATAAGGAGCCTCCCAAAATTTAATGAATTTGAAAAAGCCGTGCTAAATCAACACTTCGCGTCTGCTGGTCGAATTTCAAGAGCATTAGAAATACAAGGTAACAGTACCAAAGTATACTTCTGGCACAGGGAATCCAATAAGACAGTGAAATTTATTAATTATCAAGGCCAAGTGATACGATACTTCGAATTGGATTGTGGCTGCATTACACCGGTAACCTTCGACGCCATTCCCAAAGTTTTTGGAGAAGGTTGAGAGTGGCAGCGTACAGCTTAGGGTTACACCGACTATTCCCCAGCCCACTTACGTTTGTAAAATCCCACGGGTATCATCTTAAGTTGGAACAAATCGATCAAGATATACTCGACGTACCAGAAGTCATATTGTTGAACCCCTTTTCGCAGACTTGGCAATAATATGAGAAGCAACTAGATAAATGCTATATTTTCGGTGTCGGAAAACAGATTTCTACCCAAGCAGTCAAAAAACGTGTTGAAGCCCTAAAACTGCATTGGTAAAACAAGCAGTAACACGCTCGAATGCGCCAAGTGTAATCATGCTCGAAGTGGATGACAGCCACGAGGTAGAAATACCCATAGAGCTAGTTGAAGCCAAAACGCGGCATAATTTAGCTACCCTACGTCAACACACCGTAACGTTCTTTAGGGTCAACGATAGTCTTAACGCTTTAGAGCTGTATGACGAGGATCGCTGGGTGACAGTCACGTCACTGTCTGACCAAGTCCATAACCTTCGAAGTTACATCGCTACCTTGCACACAATCATTGAGCACCTCTGCAATAAGAATAAGGTTAATATAGATGAATTAGCATCACAGTTTGCAACCCTGAGTGTGCGCGATTAGATAATACGACTTATCCATCTCATGAGCAATAGGCGCATTACTCGCAACCAGGCACAGGGTAACAGCGAGTTACGAGAAGTCGTCGACAGGCACGCTGCCTCGCAAAACCCAAGTACTCCTCGCGCTCAAATAGGACTACTCAACCCTTTCTCGTCACGACGGAATCTTACCCCAACGCTAGTAAAAACTGAGGAAAACCAAGACGACGGTGTTGAGAACGCAGGAGAGCATTTAGTGGAGAGTCCTTCGGATAACGAAGCATCCCTAAATAACCTCAACAAACACGAAGGTACGGCTGCAGCTAGCAACGAGAACCCCATCACTACTGCTCAAGAAAGTACAAGTCAGCAAGAAAACCTAATTGAACCACCCCAACCCAGACTCGCTACACCTGGTGCTAACAACCCAAATCAAGACGATACGGAAAATCCACCACAGCACCACCCGTTTACGAACGAACCAGTAATCCTGACGCAAGCAATCACTTTAACAGATGCTCTGAACGTCATCCCAGAGTTAAGTGGTAACAATGTACCCTTAAGTATGTTTTTGGAAAGCTGCGACGAAGCTAAGAACATGGTAAACGCAGCCGACGAGCCCAATCTTACTAAACTAATTAGGTGTAAACTAATAGGAGAAGCACGAATGGCCATAAGTAGATTAACCTGTGAAAGCATCAAAGAACTAAAAAATCACATCAAAGCTATCTACGCCCCCACCAAAACGATAGACGAAGGACTAGTCCCAGCCACGTACATCACGTCCTTACAGTCGGAGGCAATAGAGTGCTTCAAGAATGGACTCAACCCAGAAATTGAAGTCAAATTAAGCACTATAGATGCAGAAAGCTTGAACGATATAATTAAAAGAGCCATTAACGTAGAAAAAGCGCTACAAACAAGACAAGCACTTAGAGGCCAAGTAAAGGTAACACCACAACCGGAGAAACGGCGCTATGCCTAATACTGTCGATTATCCCTATCTAATAATCACACAGATGCCGACTGTGAGTCTCAAACCACTTGCCAGTTATGTAAGCAGAAAGGCCACACCACAAACAAATGCAAACCACCTGCCACAACAGTTCATAGTAATACCACCCCTTCTGAGCAACAGCCAAAAGAAACCCCTATTAGTTGTCAGGTATGCGGAAAACGA
Organism: Copidosoma floridanum; assembly: GCF_000648655.2. Next base: position 40,492 of record NW_019379563.1, read on the forward strand.
GGCCACATAGCCATCAAGTGTTTCAAATACTTAGGGTAAATAAATATGGGAGGAGCTGGTGCACTACCGGTGACATGCCAGTTATGCAACACCATGGGTCACGTCGCCTTGAGATGCACAAAAATGAATGAAAATCCAGTAGCTTGCTCTATTTGTAAAGGACAAGACCATACGACGAATAACTGTCCTATAAATAAAGTAGTCAGCCAAATATGTAACTTAGCTAGACACATAGCTCTCAACTGCAGACGGTGCCAGCCGCCACCTAACGCCCAACCACGTTGCACGCAATGCCGCAACAAAGGACACATCGCTGCAGATTGTAAAACGTGTGCCTACTGTTCTAACCATGGGCATACGATACTAGAATATAGGAAGCGCGAATATAATGAAGGCATGAAACAGTATTATAGGGTTATAGTACAGCCCTATGGATCGTACCCAAAAAGAGCACCGATGGCACCTTTAAATGGAGAGTAGTCCTCAATTTTAGGCTACTTAATAAGAAAACTACACCAATAAATTTTCCTCTCCCCAATATAACAGATATATTCAACCAAGTTGACGACTCCAAATACTATACGGTAATCGATTGTAAGTCAGACTTTCACCAAATTCTGCTGCACCCCGAAGATGCCCACAAAACCGGGTTCTCGACTCCCAACGGGCATTACGAGTTCATCCAAATGCGTTTCGGTTTACGAAACGCACCAGTGGAATACCAAGCCGCTATGACAAGAACCCTCGACGGATTAATTTGCAAGGGTGTATTTGTATATATGGACAACATAGTTATTTACGCGAAAACTCTCAAAGATCACGAACGCTCTTCGACCTAGTAATGGAAGGACTATGAGAAGCCAACTGGAAATTAGAACCCAGCAAATGCAAATGAATGCAAAAGGAAGTAGTATACTTAGTCCGTATATTAAGTAAAAAAGGATTAAACCTGGAACCCATGAAATTAGAAGCAGTAAAATTATACCCTACACCCAAAAATCTCAAGAATGTAAGACAATGTAAGACAATTTCTAGGATTTGCAGGATACTACAGACGCTGTATTCAAGATTTTGCGAGGAAAGCCAAGCCACTGAGCAAGCTCCTTCAAGGCAACTAGAGTTTTCACTGGAATAGTGAAGAAGAGAACGCTTTCCAAGCACTCAAAGAAGCTTTGTGCACGGCCCCCCTTTTGCAATTTCTAGACTTAGATCAGCCGTTTATAATAACATGCGACACCTCCAGTTACGCTACAGGCAGTATCCTTTCTCAAGGGAAACGTGGCAGCGACCAACCAATCGCCTAATACCTCACGTGTTCTACGAAGCCCGGAGCTTTGGTACGATACCTATGAGAAAGAAACTCTGGCAGTATTACATTCAGTGCAAACCTTTCGCCCCTATGTATACTGCCGCAAATTCACGATAATAACAGACCATCAACCCTTAGTATGATTCCAAACAGCAGATCTAAACACAATAGTGCAAAAATAGAGGTTTAAACTTTCAGAATATGACTACGAAATACTCCACCACCCTGGTCGGCTAAATGCACTTGCTGACGCGTTATCAAGAAACTCAGCGCCATCCACCCAACTCAACGTCGTGACTAGACGACAAGTGGCTCAACGAGACTCTAAGTCACCAATACCACCTGACAAGAATGAAATCTGCAGCTAAGTCCTTAGAAAAATCGCGAATGCCGGAAAACCCAATATTAAACAGGTAAAGTGCAAGCCTTCGATCAACAAACATTGGAGCAAGGAAAGGTGAAGAAAAAATGGGGGCGTTTCAAAAAGGTCCCAACTCTTTCGAAACCCGACTTGAACGATCCTTCATCTAGTGATGACGTCTAATCAGAAGATAAAGCTAACGATCACTCATGCCCTAGGGACGAAATGTTTTCGAAGAACGGGAGCCCTGACTTGGATCAAGAACCAAACGTTAGCCCACAACAAGGCCGTTTCGTAGAAACAAAAGAACTATTAGAGTATAGACATGATAATGTAATGTATTTCTCGGACACATCTGGCCAACCTCTTGACGAAAGCGCTCGCAGGCTCATCAAAGCTAACAAAATAGGACTTCGTCCCACAGAGTTAGGAAGCATCACCATGAAAAAACTAACTAACAAGAGATATCAGATCGCGCTCTGACTCATCGAAGAGAAGGAAGAATCTCAGTTAATAATTAAAAATAGACTAGAAACACTGTACAAAAAACTTAAGACCAAATTGGCTGAAAAACAAATAAGCACAGTCAGTATAGCCAAAAGCTAGACCTTATGCAACTTGGATTGGTCGGTAGTGGTCAACCTATTAATAGATAAGTTCTCGGATAGCGACGTTAAATTTATAATTTGTAAAAATACTTTAGCATATGAAGACAACAACGATAGGGATCGAATATTTTATGAAGTGCACAAATCCCCTATCGGAGGCCACCAAGGTGTGTCCAAAACATTCGGACGTATACGGAAAAAGTATGACTGGGAAGGTTTAAAGGACGAAATCCAAAGACGTATCCAGCAGTGTTTAGAGTGCCAACTAAAAAAATTAGTACGGGTAAAAACTAAACAACCTATGCTCATAATCGACACGCCTGAAAACGTATTTGATAAGGTAGCCCTAGACATTGTCGGCTGATTACCCAAAACCAAAGACGGAAATGAGTACATACTAACGATGCAAGATCAACTCTCGAAGTATTGCCTAGCAGTGCCTTTGAAAAATACCACTTCGGCTACAATTGCCGATGCATTCGTGAAACACTTCATCTGCACTTTTGGAGCGCCTAAGGTTATTCTCACAGATCAGGGGAGAAATTTTCTAAGTAATCTGATGCAAAAGGTCGCCAAACGCTTTAACATTAAAAAGGTCAAAACTAGGGCTTTTTATCACCAGTCCAATGGATCACTGAAAAGGTCGCATCACGCGCTCGGCGAATTTCTCAAGCAATATGCTAACAGCGATGACGATTGGGATCAATGGGTAGAGTTGGCAGTCCTTAATTACAATACTTGTATACAAGAAAGCACCAAGCACACTCCTTACGAAGTTGTATCTGGAAGATTAGCTAAACTACCATCGTCCACGCTGCTAAGGGAAGAAGATCGCCTACCCACATATAACGACTATATTGTAAATTTAGTAACTAAGCTAACTAATATAAAGAAAGTAGTATATGCAAAATTTAGTAAACTCCAAACTTAAATCTAAAGAGTATTACGATAGGAATATAAATGAAAAAACGTTTAAGGTAGACGATTACGTCTTTTTCTTAAAGGGGGTAAAAAAGGTTAAATTTGGAGACCATTTTTCAGGACCCCATAAAATTTTAGAAATATTAAGCAAACAAAATTTAAAAATCCTCATAGGTAATTAACATAAAACAGTGCACACGAATAGATTACGACTGTCAAAAATAGATCTTAAGAATAATAAAAGCCATGAATCCGATAGCAAGAGCTCCGAATACGTGGGTTAGTGAATATGGCAGGGTTTACCTTTTAATTTCCAGCCTATCTTATTCCCATCTCTCTCTTTCTCTCTCTTCTTCAGCCTTACAAATCTCAATAATACGTAACCATGGTCTTCGTTGATTACAGCCCAAAAAGAAAGGCATTATGAAGCTACTCTGCGTATTTATATCCCTCATGACTCCGGTAGCCCTGGAATTGGTGTGGTACGACTGTGGCGCGCAAACCGTCAATGTTACCACTCTACAACTGCTTGAGGTAGACCCTTGCAATTTCCCGACTGATACGGTCAAGTCAGTGAAGCGCGACATACATCTGCTACAAATGAACCATTATGTACAAACACACATCGTACAGTGCAAGGTCGTAATTCAACGCCACATTCGTCATTGCGGCATGCACTCTCACAGTTCTACAGTACACAATGGAGACACAAGCTTCATTGAAGAAATGGACGGAGAGAAGTGCATGAGACTATACAACTCAGGATTATACAGGAAAGATCTGTTAGTTGTGCAAGTAGTCGGGGTTAACAAAACCACCAGCACCGCAGCTACCTTTACCGGTTCGCTCACGTCTGACGGGGGTTGCAAAGGGGCCTACTATGTGGATCGATATGGCTCTTGGAGCGATGTGACAGCACAAGGTACACTCCAAGTAAAGGTCCAAGAGTATTATGCTAGAATCCATCTGCTGGCAGACAAAATTATACTGAATTCCGGCGTACGCTGCTCATTCAGTATGGGTCAATGTACAGACCACGATGGAAGCAGCACTTATTGGAATGTACTCCCTCAAACTAACTGTAACTTTGAGATGTATGAAGTTCTCTTTGAATGCTTTGCTGATCGTACCGAAGATCCTGCCGACCCGCAAGGAGAAATTATTTACTCTTTCGAATCAGAAGATACAACGTTCGCCTTAGCAAAGAAGAAGTTGGACCAAATATGCGGCTACAGTGTGATTTGGACCGAACACCCAAACCTTCTCGTCTTTGAGATACAAAAAAAACAAACCTTTTTGACAAAAGGGCCCGGAAATCCCGAAAATATGGGCCTTATCGCGTATATGAACTCAAAATTTATTTATGCCGAAAGACATGTTAGAGCACAAGTAAAATCATTGTATCGCGACATCAGAGAACAGCGCTGTAGATCAGAGCGCAAGACATTAGAAAATGCACTCGCCATAGCCAACAGATCTCCTGACCAGTTCGCCTACACCATCATTAAAGGACCCGGCTATATGGCTACCGTCACTGGAGAAGCCATTCGAATTATCGAATGTATACCCATTGTAGAGAGGCTCAGAGACCAAATCATATTCCCTATTGAGCAGCCAGCACTTCTCAACGGTATCGCCCGAAATATGCATGGGAAATCAGCAATCGACCACCAGAGTTTTATTTTCAGGCTCCTCAATGAGGCACCACTGGAGAAACTTGCTGATAATGCTTGAAAGCGTGTATGGAGAAATCTGACCACTTTCGGCAACGCTTGTAAAGGATTTGTGGACATCTACCTGATTATCCATAAAATAAAAACAATAACAGAAGGTTTAATCAACAGCTACTTACTGCACCAAACCTACGCATGCTTGGCGCAATCTGGAATACCCTTACGAAGTTTCTACTTTTCGTTGGACAAGACCACCCAAATCACCGAAGAAACAGAAATCCTGCCCCACAAAAAGAAGCTGAAGCACAATACCAAATCTACGTACCAGAATACATGCAAGTCAAAAACCCTACCACTCCGAACATCCATGCTACTATCCCAAAAGAAGACCCACTTTACGCCATTTCATAATAACCCACAAGGGCGTAACGCCAAACCACATATAACACTTCTTTCTAAACAGGTACTCAGCGAACTGCTTCTAGACCTTTTTGTCAAAAGCCCTAGTACCAGTTTTAGAAGGGGGGTGATAGGGGGAGCGCTACCCTATACGTATACGAAAAATTAAATTTTTTTTAAGTATAAGCGTTACTAAAGTTAGTTAAAGTATTGGTCCCGGTAAAGGTTTTTAATTACTGTTTTCCTGTCACCACAGAGTCTCTCACTGTTTTTTCATACCTTAAGGCACCCTGGGCAAATGCAGGCCAATGAATAGATATAAGTTATAGATAAATGAAAATTACTAACTTAAAAACGTAGATTCAATTTATCGTATTGTAAAATAAGTAAATAAATTGTTAACACTCAGAAAACTGTTCCTAGCACTCTTTGTTTACACCAAAGGCCCTAGTATCAATTTTAGGAGGGGGGTGTAACATCGGTGTGTACAGGTTAATTTTTTTCCCCTTTCTTCAAAACATTCCGTGCCGATTTTATAACACTAAGCGCAGGGGCCAATGTGCATCTGCAAAGAGATAAATCACCTTCAAGATTGCTCGTAGCTAAGGTACTACGACCACGCATGACTCACGTATATGCATGCTAGCCCATGCTGACTGGAAAAGAAGTCTAATAAAATACTTTTTAAAGCGTAAAATAATAAAATAACTTTAAAGAACTAACAGATGCAAGAGGTTAACGAAAAGCGGCTGCGCTGAAGTTTAATATTTGACATTAGTATATATAGATTGAGTTTAAGAGACGTGATGGTAAAAACTAGGACAACTTAGAGTAAGGACCCATAGACTAAGTGAGAATGTTAGCAAATGCTAGAATTATTACATGTGGCTAATACAACTTGTACACCATTAGCCAGCAACAATATTACATAAACCTACGAAAGCAATCTTGTTGACTTTCAAAGAATTATCCGATTTTTACCGTTCATGTTTGCAGGCTCATGGTTTACAGTGCAACCTTTTTATATCGCGTCAATAATTTCATAATCATACTGCAATAGCCTAAATTACAATCTTCTTAAAAACCGTCACTGTTTCAGATGTAAAGGAAAACAGGAAAGTCATGGCACTTTCCCCTTTTCCTGACACAGAGATGTTGAGAAAGAGTCCACACTCTTGCCCCCAACACAAGTAACAAAATTTTTGATTCCCCAGGGCACCCTGAGCCGACTTCCTCTCCTACGACAAGCAGATCAAACCATAGTTGACCAAATGCTACTTACATTTTGAAATACATTTACAACTAACAATAAATGGGAACTATCGGTAAATCTAAGTAAGTTAACAATGTAATAGTACGCGACGAGCACCCCACTACTGTTTCTATAGATGTACGTGTTTTAACCACAGGAACCAATGTTGTTAATTAATCATTCATGATTATTTATTAGTCCGATCAACGCCTACGTGTACAGGTGTAACTAGCAAAAAATCTAGCAATTATTATAGTTAATAATATCCAAAATTAACTACCACTAAGACTATTATTAATACCACGAGATACTGAAGATCTATTCAATCAAACCTAACTATTTAGCAATTTTCACAACTCTTTTGGCGTTGGGCTCAATTAAATGGGTGAACAATGTTTATTATTTGGTAATAATGATAATACCACATCTTAACATTAATATTTAGTTATGATAGGATCTTGTAACTTTTTGATGTTAAAGAGAAAGAAAGGGCATAAGTAAGTGAATCACCTTCCCTCTTCTTGACGCACAGAGGGGAACACGCCAGATGTGGGATGTGCCAATATCTAAGTGGCTAAACTAGAGCAGTTCTGGCTAATTAGAATTTTGGCTATCGTCTTTTTTTTAAAATTTTTCACCGGCAAGTTTTCCTGCGTTTTTTGAGTCAGCCCGTGATCGAGGTCCACTTCTTTCAATAAAAAAGCCTGGAGGCCCAGAGAAAGTTCAGTTCAGTTCGGCACACGACATTCGACAATATCCTTTCAAGTAGACTAACTAGTGAAAGTCCGCCACTGCTAAAACCTAGTCTACTACGTAGCGAGGACACAGGCAAATTTCGTTTGTTACCCTCGAACGATAAACTGGTAACCAGAGTAGTCTGCCTATACTGCTACTTGATCTTCTTCGAGCGCGGTTTCCGTTCTGCGCTGATTCAAAGCCTGTACCAAATTTTCCTTTTGAAATAACAGTAAGTGGCAAATTACCAAATTTGTAAAGTTTCTTTCTTCCTATCAAGGGTTTTTTGTGCGAACGCCATTACTTGCCATATTATTGGTACCTGTGGATCACCGGGAAATATCAAGTGTTTTGGCGTGAACGCCATTACTCGCTATAATATTAGTACCCCTGGATTACCGGGAAATATCAAGTGTTTTTGCGTAAACGCCATTACTCGGTATAATATAAGTACCCATGGGTCACCGTAAAATATCAAGTGTTTTTGCGCAAACGGCATTACTCAACATAGTATTGGTACCCGTGGATCACCGGAAAATATTAAGTTGTTTTTTTTTCTAGAACGCCATTACTCGCCATAGTATTGGTGCTCATTGGTAACTGGGAATATTAATTTAGACACGCGTATACCATTGCTCTCCACGGCAGTTATACCATTTAAATAACAAGGACCGATCGGATTGAAACAAATACTGACAACAATATTAATGCTTTAAAGTCAGATTGCGATTTAAGCCATCTTTTTTCCACGTAAAGCCGAGAAACGATACCCTTACTCGTGACGGTGCTGAGAGTTTTTAAATCACGAGCGGGATATCCTTTGACACTCCGCTTCTGGTAAAATTGATCAATTTTAAGCGAGCCGCGAGCAAGAGCATCGGAATATTGCACAGCAGTCGGTCTTAGTCGCGTGAAAGCCGTTGTAGTTCCTTTGCGATTACTGCGTTGTTAAGTTGAACTATCTCTTTAGCCCCGCATCCCACTAACGCGCTTAGTGCGAGTCTTAAGTTATGAAGCGAAAGCTTAGACTTAAATAATACGTTGTGCCAACGTAACACTTTCATGCAGTTCAAACCACAGGGGTTTTGTATAAGTCCCTGTTAGTGGCTCCTTGGATGGAATCTAATTGACGATTATTTTTTCTCTGGATACACATTTCTTAACGTAGTAAGCCTAGATCTCGATCATGTGTCTCAGTCTCTTGCCACTATCTGTCTTGCTCTTGCTTCAGCAGCTTTGTTGTCACACCAAAGGTCCGCAGGTAATAGAGTATATGACAGTATTAGGGCTGACTTAGTGTTTCAATCCTATCAGCTCCTGACTTGCATCACACATTGCCACGAATTCTTCCTTGCAGGTTGGAAGTGCAACGTTATTCTATTCTCTCGTCTTCCAAGCAACTGTATCGCCATTCAATCTTATAAGGTATTCACCTGTCGTAATTAAGCCTTTAAAATCTGCCAAACTCGCATCTGAAAAGGCTTCCAGTATATTTTTCCAGCCTCTGTAGGTTAATCTCAGAAATCTGGTGTGTTGCAGATATCGAAAGACTCGTTTGACCATCCTTCAGTTATCTTTAGTTGGGCAGACTTGGTGTCTACTTAGTACATTCACTGAGTACGGAGTGTCTGGTCTGACTCTGTTAGCCAGATATAGCAGGAATCCAACTGCTTCTCTGTAAGGTACATTTTCTTCAGTTTTAGTTTTATTCTGTTCTGCAGTTTCTTCCGGATCTTCTCGGTCTTTTCTTTGCTGATTCAGGACTTCATTATTCACCATTGGTGTTCTTTGTAGTTTTGAACCGATAAATACAAACCTTTCCAGAACTTTGACTATGTATACTGTTTGTGTAAGTGTAATTGTATTATGTTTTCTTTCTCTTTCCACATTGATGCCTAGAAATGTGCCAAACTCGCCAAGGTCTAACATCTCAATTTTAGATTGCAGTCCAGTCTTAATTTCATTCATTTTGCTTACACAATTGCTAGCTATCATCATATCATCCACGTATGAGATCAGAATTAGAAAGTTATCTACTCCTTTCCATGTATAAAGACAAGGCTTGCTCGTATGTGACTGCAGCCCCAATTTAAATGCCATCTCACGAAATCGCTTATTCTATTTTTTTTGGCTAATCTTAAGTCCATAACAGGTTTTCTCCAGTTTACAAACCTTAGCTTTTTTGAAGCTGCCGCCATAAACAGGCCTTTAGGAATCTCCATGTATATCTTTTCTTTGATAAAACCATTGAGGAAAGCTGTCTTGACATCAAGTTGGCAAGTCTCTAGATTATATCTATTGATTATTGATAGCATTGATCTTCCAAGAGCTAGCCCAGATACCGAAGCGTAAGTTTCTTGCAGATTGAACTTGTTCCTATCTTTAAAACCACGAATCACCAACCTCGCTTTAAACTTCATATTTCCACCTTTGCCTATTTTTCTCTTTAAAACCCATCTAAAGTAGATGATGTTAGGCTTGCTTCCTTCAGCATTCATAGTTGGTCTATCTACAATTTTCCACACTTGGTTTTTCTGCATTGATTCCGGTTCTTCGTCAATTACGCTGAGCTATTTATCGCGATCTGGAGATGCTACAGCTTCTTTGTAGTTTGCGGGATCTTTGTTCAGCTCAGCAATCAGGGCATGTGTTACTTTATCTTCGATTTCTGCGATCGAACAGTCAACATCGCCCTTTAATAATAGCAGTTTATCCAACTAATTTGTGTTGATAGCTCCTGCAAAACTCGTATCATTTATTCTAGTAGGTTCCTTAGAATTTTCTTGACTAAGCTCTCTAACTTTCTTGGGCTGACTGCACTTTCTCTTGACTACCGGTTCTCTCTCCGTTTCTAATGACTCTTTAGGGCTAGTCTTATCAAACTTAACGAACCATCTATCTTGTTTAATGTCTGTCTTGCAGCTCCCCCAGTTTGCTATTTTACTTTTTCCCCAGGTATCTCTGAATACGAGTTTTTATTATGATTTTACGTCTTGACTCTCATAGAATTTTCCATCTTCAGGTCTTAAAAAGTAGTAGCCGGTGATGGTATAACCAACCAGCACGACTCGTATCCCTTGTGGACCAAATTTGGTTCCAGTGTTTCTTTGTATCTTGATAAAAGCGACGCAGCCAAATCTTTTGATTTGGGTTATATCTATCTTCAGATTGGGTGCAAACTTTTTTAAAGGGGCTATCATCATATCGTTAGACCAGTGAGGTGTCCGATTGTAGGCATATACTGCACTTCCCAGGGCTAAATCCCACATGTTTTTCCTGAGCCCGAAGTCGTACATGTTGGCTCGCACCTTGTTTTGTAAGGTACGATTAAGCCGTTCTGAGACTCCATTGTACTGAGGGGTGTCTAGAGAGCCCAACTAAAGTTCTTGTCCCAACCTCTAGAGAACTTCTATCGTTTGGCCTTTTGTAAACTCCGTGCCTTGATCGGTTTGAAGATAGCATATCTTCGCATCAAAATCCAGCAGTTTTCGTGCGCTTGTCACAAAATTGTCCAAACAACGTCCTGCTTGACATTTTGTTTTCACTGGATTTGCTATAGTCAATCTTAAGTAGTCATCCATGTAGACGATTATAAATTTATATCCTTAAGGGTACGTGGCTGGACTGATCAGTCTCATTGTATCACTATACATTATCTTGAGTGGTTTGGTTGCCCTATCTCTTATTGTATGGAAAGGCAATCTCTTGATTTGCGCAACTTGGCACACCTCGCATGTTTTAATGAAGCTGTCGAAGACGGCCTTATTCAAGTCTTTAATGTCCGGATACTTTCTTGTCAACGCCTTGAGATATTCTGCTGAGGCATGTCCGAATCTTACATGCTGGAGCATGGCTCTGGTATTTCTTTCAAATGTTCTGTACTACTCTGTAAACGGGCTTAGAGCTTCCGGAATTTCACCAATCATAAGGTCATCACAATTATTGATTATTCTATTTTTAACAGTTTTCTTAAACTCACTTTTATAAGAGCTATAAAGACTAGCTCTTTCCGATTGATTGCTTGAGATTCCAGGGTAGCTTCTATTATCAGTGCTGACTTGCTGAACCTCCTCAGTTTTTGCTTTCGGGAGATTTTCTACCATTAAACAGTCTATAATTTTCTTACATTTCTCATTGTTACTTTTGCTCTGGCCATCTTGCAGTAGTTCTACTATCCAGTAAGGACTCTTGTAAATACTAGAAATTAAAGTCTTATTAGAACGCAAATCAAATATATCAAGCTTTGTGTTATCTAGGTATATACTTATGCTCTTTTCAGTAAAACGGTGAGGCGATAGCAAGTTTCCAGCAAGCGTCTTAGCGCAAACAACTCTATAAGGACTATCTTGTTTTAGTTATTTTTACCCGAAACGCACCCTTATCCCTCCGCTCTCAAGCCAATTAAGGAATCTTTGTTCCCAAATTTAATCAATCCTTTTTTACAGTCATTAAAATTTTTAAAGTAGAGTTTGGAATTAGCAAAGTGTTCTGTAGCACCTGAATCTGCTATGAACTCAACTTTAATGTAACCATTATCTCATGCTTCCTCTTTGCGCTTAGAGAGCAAAGTTTTGGGGTTAACAGCAAACAAACTACTCGATGCATTAGACCTAGGTATTTCTACATTATTTTTACCTTCTTCACCTTGTTTCTTGTTATCGACCTCGGCTTTCTTGTTATTATGATTTGAATGCTGGTTTTCATGTTTCTGTTTATTATTATCTTTAATATTATTGTTTTCTCATTGTTACCACCACCAGTGTTGCGTTTAAAATCCCAATGGTTACTTCTGTTAGAATTACCTCTGCACCTCTCTATGTGCTTTCGCAGGTTCTGCACTAACCGTTGGCAGGCGTAACACTGCCTGAGGTTCTGCCCTTTTTTCGGGCAGTCCCTCGAATACTGCCCGTTATCATTGCACTCGTAGCATAGGTTGCTGGCGGGGGCTGCGTTAGCGGCAGTTACGTTGGTAGCTGGTCGAGACCGTGCCCCACCTTGGCTTAGCCTAGCGCTGGTCCCACCTCGACTCGGTCCAGCGTTCGCCCCACTTCGGCATCCTCCAGCATCCGTTGTTGGTCCTGGGAATGACTCTTTTGCCTTCTGTTTCAGGATGTATTGTCTTAGGGACTTAAAAGATAAGCTATCCTCGCTTTTAAACAGTCTGATAAAATCGTCGCTAAAATTTTAACGTTCGGTACTCCATCGATTATCGCATGATAGAAACTGTTCTCATTTCTTTTCTCATCTTCGGGAAAACTATTAGTTATACTAACTAGTTCAAAGTTTCTTACCAATCCATCAAAAAATTCACAAAATTTAGTAGCACTTTGCATTTTAGGGTCAAATCTAACGGAATGTATTTTGTTACGTATTTGATATGTGCTCGTTTTTATGTCACTTCTTTTCATATCTTTAATTTTTTGTATCATTATTGATGGATCAGTAATATTTGCTTTGGCTTAAGTTAAACTTTGTTTTGGTAACTTAGGGATAACCTACCTAGTATTACGTTTAGAGTCTGTTCTTTATCTTCTTCCATTTTTTCTTCATTCATGTTTATAAAGGCTTCCAATTTTGAATCAATTGTGTGAAGCAATTTTTTACTTTTTAGTTCTGACGGTATTTGTTCTAAAAATAATTCTAGTTTAATTGCATTAGTGAGGGAATAATTTAAGCAACCTAGGCCATCTTTATGGACGACTTTTATCTTTAGACTATCATTAGGCACAGTGCGTTCAAACATCAGCGAACTATCAACGGAGTCGGAGTTAAAGTTAATCAATCGTTTACATAATTAAGGTCCCGGAGTAGATGTAGTAAATTTATTTGCCTCTTGTATTCGACTCCTGGACAGTTCTTGCCTAAGAGCCTTCATTTCCCTTTGTTGAGAGGCTATAAGCTGCTTTAACTCGGTTCGGAGTATCTCTTGGGCCTTCCTATTTTCTTCCTTTTCTTTTTTGAAGGCCTCTTTATGTTGGGAGGCAAGAGCCTCAAACTTCATGGACATCCAGGAACTCTTGTGGCACCTCTCGTGTTCCATTAATTTCTTGATTTCCTCAATATCTTTCTTTGAGGCTTCTGAAATTTCGTTTTGTAAGTTTATAAGGTTTTTAGACTATATATTTTGATTGGTTCTTTTCATTAGTTCTTTCTTTCATGATTTGCATGTGCCATTACTTTATGTAAACTATGTAGCTGTTTCTTCAGGTTATCTTCTCTGTTTTGCAAGTCTTTAAATTGGCTATTAAATAAATCTAAATTTTTGCTTTTAAAATCTTTAAATTTGTCGTGATGAATTGAGGTATCAGTAAAATTTATCTGTCTATCTCTCAAATCTTAATCTTTGCTTTTAAGTGAGGTATCAGTCAAATTTGTTTTTCTATCTTTCAAATCTAAATCCTTGTCTTCAGATGAGGTATCAGTCAAATTTATTTTTCTATCTCTTAAATCTTAATTCTTATCTTTAGATGAGGTATTAATCAATTTTTTTTTTATCTCTCAAATCTTTATTCTTATCTTTAGACGAGGTATCAATCAAGTTAATTTTTCTAATCTTTATTCTTGTCTTTAGATGAGGTATCAATCAAATTTATTTTTCTATCTTTAGGGCCTTTCCTTTAGATGCGCTGTTGTTTAGGAACGAGTAGAATTTGACCAGCACATTTTGCTATTAAATCAAACAGGTCCCACATATCTTGATTGTGATGTGCATCTCCTCTTATATATGCAACAGTTTCATTATTTATGAAAAACATGGCCAGGTTGTTTTACCGAGTTACGACCTCCTCGTCTAGTTCCCCTAGATCGTCTTAAATCTTTTCGTATGCATCGTATATCATATTTATGGCATTTTGACCTAATAGTAACGGGGAATAAATAGGCAAAAGTAATCGATTTTTATGTTTGCGTGCGCGTAAGGCAAGTCATTTCCTTGTTGGAGTAACACAGAGATCGAGCGTGAGGTAATCCGAGGGAAAATGGTGTCAGCATCATATGTAACAGGCATAGAGAGAGAAAAAAAATGTCGAATTAAAAGCATTTATTCTTTTACGTGTGCCACCAGCTTTAGCGTCAGAAAACACGCACGCTCAGTTCAGCTGAACGCAAGCCGTAACCAAAACACGCACCTCCCCTCCTCGCCTCGAGGCGTCCCCCTTGGCGATGACTGACTGGTTTAGCGAAAAACGCGTCTCTTTTGTCACAATGCGGGCCCATTCCTCACATAAACAAACGTGTGCCGGCTCTCAAATTCCGTGAATCTCCGAACAAAGAAAGCTTTCTAATAAAAGAAACCTCAATCATGCAATCTTAAGTGAACTGTCTTGTTCCATCTTAAGGCAAGACACAAATCTTTTAAGGAGAACGATAAACGAGCATGAGTAAAAACAACAACGCTTTATGTAAATACTAAGTCTTCAAGGCAATATATAAATTTAGTACTCACTGCTGCTCACTTTCCTCTTTATATCGTCCTTCCTTATTGCTCCACCCGAGGCCTCGAGAGTTGGGCCATCGTTCACACCTCGAGGTGATTCGGTCGCTGCACCTCATTCCAAGTGAGAGGACTGCCAAGCTCCTCCATCTCACAGTGCTCGCCACCCAGCAAAGAGCTCCCGGTTGCTTCAGCCATTTTGGTAACACGTAATGGTAAAAAAAAACACAGGTAACGCACGATAAGCTCGATTACGGAGCGGAAAAAAAGGAGGAGTGAAAAACAAAACTCTAGATAGATCGAGCAATTACGCACATACACTACAATTTAGGGCCCATAACCTGTTAGCAGTATGGGTTTATGAGAAGGCGATTGTGCAAATAAATGTACAACACTTTCACTTTTATTATTCAACACAGACACGTTTATTGTCACTATCTTTAGTATGTACTATCTTTACTCTTTACTATCTTAAGTACAGCAGCAAAACGAACAGAAAGGGCAGAATTAAATAAAAGGGTATACGAAGACTGAGAGTGCGTGTACGAACAGACAGACTGACTGCACGAGAGTGAGCAAACTGTAGTTATTTGACGCTGAAGTGCAGCGTCACGGCGTCTCGTCTTCTTGCTATTGCGCATGCGTGATAATTCCGTTACGAGTGCCAAAAATGTATCTTACAATTCTATTGTATTTTTTCATGTCCTTTTTGATTTCATTTCATTTTTTTCCATTTTTTATTTCATTACTTATTATTCTTTAATTTTTTTTCTTTAANATGTGAGAGCCAAAGAAAACTTTAAGTGAGCATTCAAAAACTATTTGAAATATATTTCACATATAATTTGATATATATGTAAGGAAATCATTTATATAGTTTTATTCATTGACATTTTGCCCTAAATTGCTGATAATATTTGGAATAAGCACCCTTTTTTTTATTTCATTTCATTTTTTGATGTTTTTTTTTATTTTATTAATAAATTATTCTTCATATTATTTCGTCAATTCCTTTAACTTTTTAATTTTGATTTTGAAGGACTGTAACAAATTGAAACTGAATTTGAAGAACAAACAAATTCTCAAAGTATTGATGTAGTTATTGCTTATACGTGCAAACTGAACATTAAAACGAAATTTGCACATACAGACAATCACTATCACTAAATATTAACACTTAAGTCATTGACACGTTGCAACACGAGGAACATTAAGCTCAAAATGAAATACACGTGCTTTCCACGTATCACTCGAAATCGCTTCTCCTTACGGAGACGACTGTCAAATAGGGGAGTAATACTTTAAGGGGGTAGTGTCACTATGTATAGTCAATGCATGTTTTGAAATACATTATGTGTTACACAACAGACAAGTGAAAATGAATGTGGCAACGCTACATGAGGCAAAAACCTTCTGTATGAATATATATATATATATA
>NW_019379563.1:56661-76104 GCF_000648655.2 Copidosoma floridanum
ATATATATATATATATATATATACGTGTAAGTACAGATATGTTTGGAGGTTATATTGTACGTCAAAATTAGGTTGGTGGTAAAATCTTCGTTGCAACATCTTTACGGATCTTTAAATACGTACTTTTAATTTGTTATAACCAAACATCGGTAAAGCTAGAGGTGCTGTTCTTGAAAATTGATGTTTAAAACATACTCTTTCACATTATACTTCAGTTGTAGCAAGTTATGAAATTTTTTTTAATCGCAATCTGTAAAATACTCTTTTTCCGATAAGCGTACGTGTTAAACAGATAATTTATTTCTCGAAAACGGTAAAGCTAGGGTGTCTGAAATTTGGATATGTTATTCTACATACAGGGATATTCTTAAGCACTTAAAGAGCGGGGACCAGCGTGTGGATCAGCTTCCCCTGAGTCAAAATCTGTTTACAGAATAATTTTTTAACAATTATTCGTTAGGTAAATGGATTTACACAAGTGCTCAATTTCAGCGTGTTTAGAACGCCAATTTCAATGGCGCGGGCTGCCATGAAGTGCAGTGTCATAGATCGCAACAACATAGCAACAAACCTCTAGATCGGTAAACAAAGTCTGAATAGATCCCCTAGCGGGCAGGAGATGGCGCTCAAATGTAATTCTAATAGTAAAAACGTGTAGCTATAAAATTATTAGAAGGAGATGAAGGGCTGAGTGTCAGTAACGTAAAAACAAATAAATAAACGTACGAAAAGGTTATTTAGTTAACCGGAGATATTATTGTGAGATCATTCTACATACGATGAAATTGACAATGACGATGAAGATAACGATGATAATGATAAAGACAATAATCATCATAATTAATATAACATCAGAAAGAAGATACAATTGTTAACAACATTAATGATAATAATAGAGACAAATCTTTAACTGAAGCGGCTATCAGGTAGAACTTGGGCCGCACTTGGGTAGTATTTGAGCAGTGGCGCTTGGGCGGTACTTAAACAGCACTTTGGTGGCACTTGGGCAGAATTTGAGCAGCGGCACTTGGGCGGCACTTGGGCGGTACTATGGCTGTAGTTTGTCGGCACTTCGGCAGAATGTGAAAATCGGCACTTGGGCAAAAATTGAGCAGCGGCACTTGGGCGGCACTTGGGCGACACTTTGGCGGTACTTGGGCAGCACTTGGGCCGTACTTTGGCGATACTAGGGCAGAATGTGAAAAGCTCAAGTACTGACAAAGTACGGCTTAAGTGCCGCCCAAGTACAGCCCAAGTGCCGCCCAAGTGCCGCTGCTCAAATTCTGCCTAAGTACCGCCCAAGTGCCGCTGCTCACATTCTGCCCAAGTGTTGACAAACTACAGCCACAGTACCGCTCAAGTACAGCCAAAGTGCCGCTTTTTACATTCTGCCCAAGTACCGCCAAAGTACGGCCCAATTTTGGCCCAAGTACCGCCTCAGTGCCGCCCAAGTGCCGCTGCTCAAAGTTTGCCCAAGTACCGCCCAAGTGCCGCTGCTCAAATTCTTCCCAAGGACCGTATAAGTGCCGCTGCTTACATTCTGCCCAAGTGCCAACAAACTACAGCCAAAGTACCGCCCAAGTGCCGCTGCTCAAATTCTGCCGAAGTGCCGCTAAAGTGCCGTCCAAGTACCGCCCAAGTGCCACTGCTCAAATACTACCCAAGTGTGGCCCAAGTTCCACCTGATAGCCGCTTAAATTAAACATTTGTCTTTATTATTATTTTTAATGTTGTTAACAATTGTATCTTCTTCCTTATATTCCATTAATTAGCATGTTTATTATCTTTATCTTTATCATCATCATCTTCATCGTCATTGTCAATTTCATCGTATGTAGAATGATCTCACAATAATATCTCGGGTTAACTAAATAACCTTTTCGTACGCTTATTCATTTGTTTTTACGTTACTGATACTCAGCCCTTTATCTCCTTCTCATAATTTTATAGCTACACGTTTTTACTATTTTAATCACATTTATTGCCATCTCCTGCCCGCTAGGGGATCTATGCAGACTTTGTTTACCGACCTAGAGGTTTGTTGCTATGTTGTTGCGATCCATGACACTGCACTTCATGGCAGACCGTGCCATTGAAATTGGCGTTCTAAACACGCGGAAATTGAGCACTTTTGTAAATCCATTTACTTAATGAATAATTGTTAAAAAATTATTCTGTAAACGAATTTTGACTCAGGGGAAGCTGATCTACACGCTGGTTCCCGCTCCTCAAGTGCTTAAGAATATCCCTNTAAAGTTATGTATGAAGATATCGATAAGTTCAATGCATCAGATTATGCAGACAAAAATCGTTTTAATTTACCTCAAAGAAATAAGAAAGTAGTTGGGCTCATGAAGGATGAGTTTTGTGGCAAAGTTATGCTTAAATTTTTCGGTCTTCGTAGTAAAATGTATCGTATTTGTGTGCAAGACGATAAGTTAATTAAAAAAATAAAAGGTGTGAAAACATCTGCTGTCAAAACAAAAATAAGTTTTGAAGACTATGGAGATTGCTTATTTAACAAATCTGAAATTACGTGTGTGAAAAATCATATACGTTCTAAGCACCATAACGTTCACACTGAAAAACAGAAAAAAAGCTTTTAGTCAGAAAAATGATAAGCGCCATCTGCTGCCAAACTCAACAGATACACTGCCTTGGGGCACAAACTCACAATAGATGAGGAGGATGAAGCATTCCTACAAATTTTACTGCCAAAAGAGGATAAAGAGCAACAGCCATTGGAGGTGGGAAATGTTGGAGTGGGGTAAGATTCTGGTAAGGGGATAGCTCTATATGAGGAAGTACCTCAACCTGCGGAACTCATTTCAATGCCAGACGAGTCAGGGAGCACAACGGGTCCTCCAAGCATATATAATAATTTTACATACTGATTTGTTATTAATTTAATAAATTATTATATTCATATGATTTTGTGACATTTAAGCGTAACTTTTTTATCCGATTCAAAGTAAGTGCCCTTGAAAATTATTGATACATTCTGCAACTCTATTGTACATGTTTATTTGATTAATTTATTTATTCATCAAATAATTTATTTCTAACTGTAATTATATGCAATGTTTCATTGCAAAAAAAGCTTAGGTTTAAAAAAAATCGGTCGGTATTTCATGCATTAAATGCATAAGATACTAATATTTAATGCATAATAACGCGCCTTATCCTATTTTATCTACTTAACCATATATATGATAATGAAACTTTTTTTTTAAATTTGTTATTTAGAAAATATTTTTATCATTCATAAGGTCAATCAAACAATTTAATAGTTTAAAACTGTGTCTCCAGAAGCATACTTAACGTACACAATAAGAATTACAGTAGTCGTAACACCTCGATAGCCCTGCGGTTAAAACGCTTGGCTATCAATCAAAAGGTCGTATGTTCAAATCCTGGTATCGGTTTTTTTTTTTTTTTTTTTTTTTAGGAGGAAGAGACTTCCAGTAAGCAAATTCCGTTTCATGATAATCCGTCGTTTTTAAAATTCCAGGCTCCCAATCACGTGACATACAGAACTTCATTATTAAAAGAAGTAGTTGGCAAGGTAGTTTAATTTTAAGTGGCCCTTGAAAGAACTGATGATATTAATGGTTAAGTATGGAATGTTAATACTTATAATGGCCCTAAAAAGGGTCAGTGTAGCTTGACCCTTACCCTTGGAGTCTCTGGGTATGGAGACCGTGCTGGAGGAACAAAGAATATCTCATCTTCGGATCGTTCACCAAATAACCGACTGCTCATCGTTAGTCAGGAAAGTGGGCCTGGAGACTACCTTCTCTGTGAGTATGCCCTTGGAATGACTATTAAGGAGGAAGATGTTGTGGCTGCCCAAACTCCTTATAATTGATTTCCCTGGCTTGCTGTGACAGCAAAATCTGCTCTGGTCGTACCAGGTCAGTTGGAAGAATAGCCATAAAACTTCTTATTGCTAAATCAAATTGTGCCTTGGCTGGACGTCTCCTGGTATTATGCTGGAGAGGTTATTATTAAGAACACCTTTGTGTTGATAGCACTTGCCATTCTTTGTGGATCGGGATGGATTCAGACGTAAATCGCTTGTCCACTAGAGAATAGTGTTGTCGGTAGCCAGGATACCCAGTTGCGTGACTTTCATCTTTATGCTTCATGCACTGCCGATGATTGATTGTGGTATTCGATAATTTGCTTAAGGATGTAACAACCAGACTTACTTAATTCTATTGCAGGCAGCTTCAACTTCATCTCTACGCCAGCTAGCGGATCTTACTGAAGTGAAGTAAGAAGCTAGCGTATTTTCATAACTTTAAACTTATGTGTTGCTATTATTACTAATTTTCTTTAAATAAAATTTATACTAAAACCATTTAGAAAGTATCCAAATTAGTATTCAAAATTTTAGCAAGATTGGTTGAATAGTTTTCGAGCTTATTAATTTTAATGGTTTTAGCGACTTGGTTTTTTATATTAGTAAGATATAATGAATGCAGCTTCTAAGATGTAACACGTTTTGTGTTTTTTTTAAGTTGAAAACTTTTTTTAAACTCATAATAGTGTTTAAATACTGAGAAAAAAAACGTTTTAGAAAGGTCATTTTAAAAATTTGTATGAGTTAGTTTTAGTGATTTTACTGTAAGCTAAAAAGTAGATATTTTGGAGCTTGCACTACACGCTAGAAAAGTTGACGTAAAATGCCTTATGTATGGGTACATAATTTGAGTGTGGTATACATTGAAAAAGTTGTTATGTGTTAGTTATTATCTACTATAGTAAGTTATGTTAGTTTATAACAAACCGTATTTCAAATTTTCATTAATATAATGCATGCAACAATCCGCATCACACATTTCTAGTATATACGAACGATTTTCTTTACAGATGAAGTAACAAATACTTTCTTTTGAACATTTAATTTTTTGACTGTATGAACGTTATTATACTGGTACTTTGCAATGATACTTTACTGTTCAATGGTGGCAGTAAGTCGTTGGAAGGAAGTGTAAACGTTTTTATCTTTTCAGCCATTGGTATGTCGCCATTCGTCTACCTATCAAAAATTTTTCAATACAATTTAGAAATACTTATTTTTAAACATTAGCTTCGAGTGTATACGATATAAAAATACAGATGCATCTGTCATAAAAACGTTTAGTTGTAATTCTTTAAACTGTGATAAATTTTTTATTTAGAAACTATGGTACGAGCGACAAAAATATAAATGACGATTGTTACTCCCCACAAAAACTGTCACTAACATTTGGTCAGAAAATTTCACGTTGACCCACCATTAAAAATTGTGTTCAGCAGATAAGAATACAGAAAAAATATATTTAAAGATTTGTACAAATATTTCTCAGATTTTATGATTTTTATTGTATGATTAATGTGTGCTGATAAGATCGTCATGTACGACATAATACTTATTAAGTAGATATCAAATTATACTTCTAGATATTTCAGTTTTTGTTTTGTGAAAAAATTTTTTGTTTGCACGTAAAGTAAACACGAAGAAATAAGTGAAGCCAAACATGCTGTTTTTTAAATTATTAAATCTGAAAATTTGAAGCTGACGTAAAAAATTCTATAGAAATGATATATTTTCAAATCATAAGTTGATTTTAAATCTCCTTACAAACGTTCACAAAAAATAAAATTGTCCTGTAAAATTATTCTCTAGAAAACCATTTTTCAGAATCTAAACTACTTAAATTCTTTGCATCAAAATGCGATAGTTTAAAAAACGGAGCAAGAAAACCATAGAGATAAGCTATTCACATATTTTTGCTTGGAAACTCTTTTTTTGCAAGTCACTTATAATACAGCAGTTAGTTAAATAGCGTTTTTTTCCAAAATTGAAAATAAATTTTTTAGAAACTGATCGCTAACTAAGGCGTATGATAGAAAAATCTCTTTTCTTACTGTTTTCAGAATAAACAAATAGATTTGTTTAAAATTATTGATAATTTATGTTAGCTGTGTACATATCTGTGCATTTCTTTGTAAGTGGCATGATTTGCTCAAATTACTCATTTAATTCGTTATGAAGGCTCAGGTATACATTTTAGATTATTATAGTAGTCATTGGAATGAAAATAACGTATGGGACTATGAGCAGATTTGTGAAAAAAAGTTTTAAAAGTTTTGAATTTTTGTTTTTAGAAAATCAAATAGAAAAGAGTAAAAACACCATTGTCTTTGTTTTGACGATTATTAAGCGTTTGTAACAGACAATCCAACGATCAAGCCGTTAAAGTAAATAATCTTCTCTACAAGATCATTCTCTCATTCATTTATGCAAAATATATTTATCTAAATGTAGTCAATATTATTTCAAAGATTTTTTTTCAGCATTATCTTATATCTATAAACGGTCTTTTTCAGGTGGGTAAATCATCTGGACCTAACATGGATATTCACTACTCAAGGACGTCGATTGTTTGATCGAGACGTAAATTGTCAACAGTTAATACTTACAAAATTGATCATCAACTGTCTTATTGAAGTATTTACAACAATTTTTTCTATATATTGTGTCTTACAACTTTGTCCATCACTAAAAGATTCATTGACACGATTGAGTATTGTTAGGCTACGATTATTTTTCTAAGAAAACTAAAAAATTTCTTTTAATCTGTATGTTAATCAGAGAGTATATTTAAATTAATTACATAAAGTACTCATTCATTATCATGTACTTTTTTACAAATTTTTGTGATTCCTGCCTTATGCACCGTCAGCATTAATGAGACTGCCTAAGAAGGATCTATGCCAGCAGCCTTTGTGAGGAAATAGTAAATTTTTTGTCCGAAGACTTATTATTCTTGCTTCAGTTTATACAGAAATCATGTTGAAATTTAATTAGAGGGAGATTAATTACGGACAAAATTTAGAATGGAGAACTGTATCGATTAATAAAATGATATAAGACTATGAATTAAATATGTAAGTGTATTAAAATATAAGCTTTTCTTATCATTGGCTCAGAATCTTATCACCCTAGAACTGCATTTTGCACCCCTAATCTGTTTGTGCCCACAGATTGAAAAGTATTTTTTGGCTCCTTCAGCCCAAAAAACTTTTACATCCTGGAGCGCAAAGTGATTACCAGTTATAAAGTATGCCTCAAAACATTTTTTGCACCTTGGACAAAAATATACAAAAACGCCTTACTTTGGGAACTTTTTAAAACTTTTGTATATTCCAGGGACTAGTAGGCATTGGTATAAACGAGGTGAGCTAGTGGAATGGGTGGCACTTAAGAGGGCCACATCTGAATGTATGGATAAGTGAATTGGGTGCTCTGTGAAAAAAAGTATGCTCCCGAGTGAGTGAGGGAATGACATTCTTGTTTAATAAAGGCTCTACCCAAGCGTATGAAAGAGAATAGACACAGTCAACTCTTGGAAACAACTGAGTGTCAAAAACGAAACTCGAAAAATTCTAGAAATAGCCTTCATTAGTCCTATTCCTGTTCCTTTGAGGTTAGAGGCAGCGTTTAGCTTAGAGCTGCTCTAAGAAAAAATCTACTTACAGTATTTATAACAGATGGGGATTATCCAAAGGTATGTCTAGCTGAGTAAGACATTACAATCCTTTGGGTGGCTTTTAATTAGATTGAAAAAAATATGGCCCCTGGAAAGATAACAGAAATTAAAAAAATATCTGCTGCAAAGGAGAAGTTATTGTCCTCATATTCAGTTATAAGAAAGCTAAGAGATGTACCAGAAATAATATACTACCGAAAGCCGGAGCTCACCCAACTATTCGTCAAGTTTACTGAGGAGCCAGTGGCCATCCTGTAGGCACTTAACAGAGTTGACGTTCCTACGAAGACAGGAATCTACTATCTGGTAAAGACCCAGAAAAAAAGGGGGAGTGTACAGCTGGAAGACAGCAAGTTCCTAGTAATGCAAGTTCCCGAAAAACAGATCCAGGCTCTGTGAAACCTGGATCTTACACCCTGCTATTGGATGGCCAGATTTGCCTTCAAGGTGATACAGAGAGTACAAAACGTGTCAAATGAAGTAACACTAGAGACAGCATCGCAAGTACTGCCTCAGAATTTATAGCCCCTCACATTCATTTGCAGCACAGCAAAGATGCCTCAGCAGTTTTTCTGCATATGTACATATGTAGAAACTTTTTGTACTAAGAAAGGTAAGCAATGGGACTAGAGGGAAGAGTGTTTCAGAGCAACAGGTACGTACTCATCCCAGAGCTAGTGTAGAAGTGCGGGGCTTTAAGACGAGTTCTGTTTGGGAGATAAGCACATAGGATCCTATATTTGCGAGCTAAAACTTCGGCGTTGGCTATAATGCTTGAAAGTTTGATGCCAAACTCAACCGTCAGTGCGCATCTCGATGGATACATATAGTGATATGTGTAGTGACGTTACTTTACACTTTGATCGCTGGTAACGCTAAAATCGGAAGCTCCATCGAGATGTGCACTAAAGTTTGCAACAAACATCAAACTTCTTACCACTACAGTTAATGCTATTAAACCTAGGAAAGATGGGAGACGTGGCACTCACTACGGTCTTTTTCCGTATGATGGCTACCTAATTTTACCAGTAGAATTGAGTAATCTGGCAAAATACTGTCAAAGTAGAAATATCTTTCTTGTAGTCAGATGCAATGCAAACGCACACCATGTTGTGTTTGGTAGCACAGACATCCACCTGAGGGTATATAGCATCTAACGGAATATCTGGTTACCATGGGTATAGACATTTTAAATGTGGCAAACACATCTATTCCTTGGAATACTAAGAAAGCTGAGGTAATAGACATAGTCAAATTTTTTTTGTCAAGTAGAGACCCATTTTCCAGGCTTCATAGAGAAAGAAGATGATACAAAGTCAAATCTGATAAAACAAAGAAAAAATTATAATGAAGCTAGGTGGATCTATCAGGAAAGTGCAAAGGTAAGAAAGTTGATCCTAATGAAATTTACCCTACTTTGATACAACGGGCAGGAAGGAATGTGATAATCTAATTGGTAAGAATAGGCAGAACTAGCATGCTGCTCGGTTGTATGCCACAAGACTGGATGGGTAGCAAGATAATATTTATACAAAAACTGGGCCGAGCGAGTCATATCTCTGTTAAGCTGCCCGATCGTCTTGACATTACTATATCTCAGTACAACAGAGAGGCTGTTAAATAAGGCTCATCGATAGAAATATAAAATATGGGTCATTGAGATAGAACTTGACAAGCAGGGCCCAATATGCTGAACAGCATGGTTTTCACACAAAGAATTCTTAATGTAGTGAAGGGCTTATGTTACAGTGGACTAGACGTCCATCCAGTAAAAATTAGGGTCGTAGTTCTTAATAAAGTTGTGCAACGAAGACAAAAAATTTAACTGGACCCTTTGCAAACAAAGGCTGCAGTTCTACACAGAAATTTAATACCTAGGAACTACGCTCAATAACAAGTTTTTTTAATAATGCACTGAGAGAAAAGGTAGAGGGGACTTACTTTTATTATATGTAAGCTTAGACGATCTATAAAAGGCAATTAATGTTTAAAAACTAATTTAGACAATCTCTAAACCAACTAGTATACGTGACCTTAGTCTGGTAGAAAAAAACAAAACAAAAAAATTTTTGAGGTAATACTGGAAGAGGTAAGGAAACTTACACTAAGAAAGAAGAACAGAAGCACCTTGTTTGATACCAACAGCTGCACTAAGGATTCTTTTCAGTATTGGACCTTGTAACACTACTTCTGCATCTGCAAATAAAACAGGTACCATTACAGCATTAACACCTGTCGCTCTTATACATTATCTTTTTGTGCCTTGCTCTCAATCAGATTTTTTTCCAAAAAGAGGAGTTTGGGCAGGAATTCTCTAGTTCAATGAGGAAGACTACTAACTAAATACTAGCAAATATCTATAATCATGTTTTATTTCGTCACTAAAACATCTAATATAAAATATCTCTGTTCACACTACACTATATACAACGCTACGCTTAGATGGCGCAGCGATGACCTCACTTCACACCACACAAGCCACGAGCACACGCTCACAATGTCTAAGTGTCCTCATCAGCTTGATTGTCTCTTTCTAACAAATATTCTACACTGCTCATTTTAATTTGACACTGTTCTTTCTCTCTATATCCCTCTTTGTACATAGTTCAGGCTTTTATGGACTTCGAGTTGTTGGCTTCTTAATAAGAATCTAGAATCTAAATCTAAATCTCTCTTTCTAACAAATACTCTACACTGCGCATTTTAATTTGACACTATTCTTTCTCTCTATCTCCCTCTCTGTACATATATCAGGCTATTATGAACTTCGAGTAGTTGGTTTATTAATAAAAACCTAAAATCTAAATCTATATCTCTCTTTTTCTACGGGTAAATGTCTGCTTAGACGAGTTCCACTACATTTTTCATTTTCCTGACCTGCATACCTTGCGAATATTTTCTGTAAAAGTTCTCTATTACAGGTAAGCCTCTTCCAAGAGTCAGGTTGGCTTGCACTGTGCCTGAGTGATGTTTTTTTGCCTCCTGAGGCCTGGTTTCTTCGTAATAGAAGAGTTGTGGTATCCTAACCTCTAACATGTCTTGCTTAACATCAGTATTCAGATGTGGCTGAGGCTAAGTCATTGACCCTGGTGTAAGGCAAACTGTTTGGATGCTGTGGCTTGGCAACTACCATCGATTATGATGTATGGCTACCTTGGTGCTGGGGAGCTAGTATATGCAGCGCACATGACTATCTCTCCAGGATGATAAGCTGCACTGTGTTTTATCTGCTGGCAGTGTTTCTTGTCATCCTCACGGAGCCCAGACTATCTGCAACCGTTGTGGAGCTCAGACCCCCTGAGTGTGCTGAAAGCTCCTCTCCTGGGTGACACTGGAGGCCAATTGAACTAGGTTAGGCAGAGCCCTAAATTGCCGACTTCTTTAATATTTGTGCTAGCCCTTATCGACTGCGGGTTTTGAAATTCAGTGCCACCAACTATAGATGGTTTTGACTATTGGGTCTGTTCCTAATAGACCGATCGTTCCGGCTGGCTGGATATACACTACTTTTTACTATAATTTGTTCTCAGTACCTTATTTCTTTCTTTTCATGCGATATTACTCCCGAAGAATAGTTAGTTGTTTCGTTGTCCTGTGATATGTTAGTTTTAATATCTTGTACAGCTTTGACGTGGTTAAATAATATTCATAAATAATTGTGTATACACAAAATGTGCTATTTTAGTTAATGTTAGCTTACTCTGTACCTGTTTGCATATTACTGTTGTCGTTCCCGATAAATTTTGCTTTTAGATGTATCTGTAATAACATCTGCTCAAAAGTTATTTCACAGAATGTTACGGATATTAAACCTATTATAACTTGTATTGAGTCAGAACATTGCGATACGTTAGTTTGTAAAACTCAATAAGCAAACCACAGACTACCTGTTATAAATATACTAGGGCGATAGTGGTTGATTTAGGGTTGAAGAAAAACTCACTGACTGTGTTGACACGAATTCAGATGAGTTGAGTTGACTGTGTAATGAGCAACTTAAGACCACAGTTCAGTGGGTAGTTGAGATTTCGAGGAATTCCATGACTTCGTGTCAGCTTAAGATCACAGGGGTACTGGTACATTTTCTAACAGAAATAGTGTGCCCGCTCTGAGGGTGGGTGCGGGTGGGATGCGTGATTCTACTGACTCAGTAATATTATGTCAGGTTACACTTAAATCAAATATAACCCGTGAATACATTTTACAGGCATTTCAAAATTTTAGAAAATGAAGCTTTTCACAACTATACAATAACTACACCAGTACCGACGTTAATAAATTCTATAAGCTTCGTTCGCATTTGACGCACTCTAATGAAGGCTAAGAAAAAAAGCCTTAGCTGTTAATTTGTTTGAGGATGAGGCTGCGAGGTGTGTATTCAGTGAGATGAGAAATCTGTGAGATACATTATCTGCACTAATGCTAACGTAAAATTTTTGCAGTCACTAATACATGATCTGGTTCGTACAAATGCTCGTGATTATCGATTTTTTCACATGGCTAACTCAAATGTGAGTTTTTTGCGTGAGCATTTGCATGGCATTCAGTACCTTCTCGATTTTTTCGATAGCAACGGGTTAGTGATGTCTGATGTGGCTTATCTTAGGTCAGTGTTCCTCTCTGTTTACCACACCACGCTATAAACTTGTGTGCAATGATAAGAGCCTGAAGACGATAGCAGGACGACGTGAGTACGGTAAGTTGCAAGTCGGTGGAGTTGCGTGCTACGTGTGTGAGGATATTGCTTGTCATGTGATTGGAACCCCGCAAATTTCAAGGATAGATGAAACTAAATATTTAATGTCAGATCTTATGCTTCAAGGGGTTTGCCGTCTCCTTTTCACCTCGGTTTACCCGCACCCGAAGGGTGATGTGCTTACGATATCTTCACTGCACTTTAGGGTACTGCCACGTATTTTTCGAGTGTAATTTTTGCTGGGAATTGAAACTCAGATCTGCTTTAACAGGACTATAAGTTGTCTCATTTGCGCAATCTAATTGCTTAAAATTTTCTGTATCTCGTTCCATTTGTGGTGACATATCATTGTGATATGTCTTATACCTGGTTGGATGTAATCTTAGTGGATTCAGACGGTAAAAAGTTGTCTTTGCGATTACCTGACGTGCTCTTAACAAATGGCCACGACTTTTTAATTGTTGATTACGATATTTCGCTGGTTCAAAGTGTTGCATATTATATGGCCCGTGACCGTCGTCATTCTTTGGCAGCGAAATTTAACTAAGATATTGTAGGTGGTCCGCGGGGGTGCATTAAAGGGTTGAAGGCTGCTGGCGTCAATGAAGATATCGACATCTGCCCTTGTGAGTTTTATAAAAAATAATTGATATGCTTGACGTTCGTGCACCTGTGAGGGTAAGTGGTTTGAATTACCGTACGTCTGCACCTTGGCTTGACTTATTGTTGAAAAATAGGTATTTTTAACGCTTATAAGAAGCTGCCAGTAGAATCGGCAACTTGATAAAGCTTACTGAATTCCCCCGTTTACATGCTAAACTGAAAAAAAATATCAGCATGACACGTTGTAAGTTCTTGGCGAGGGCTTTGGAGGAAGAAAAGAATTGTGTTCGTTGCTGGCAAATCATGCATGGATACAGACTTCTAAAGCAGACCTCCAGGTCACAGTTGCACTCTTTTTCTGCTTTTATTGTGGCGCAGCACTTCTTCTCTGTAAATTTTGCCCACCCTCTTTATAGCGATCAAAAGTTAAAAATAGAAACAGTACTCTATGGGCCTGCATACCACAGCAAATCGTCAGAGTCCACAATTGATTATACATATCTAAGCAGGAACTGCCTAGGCTCTCACATATGCAGACACCGCTTCCTTGGATTTCAAAACACGATGGACTTATAGTGGAGTTAGAATATGATATATTCCCTACCCAAACACGGTTTGTACAGCATCGCTCACACAGGATTCTCAATGTGAAAATTTTGTGCAGGAGCTCCGAGGATTCTCAAACCCGATACAAGAATAAACAAGGTCCAGATGAAAATCACAGATGCAGTGGGAAGTAAAATCAGCACCAATTTTGAGAGTGTTGGAATCTGGCAGAGAAAATGGTGACTGATCGGACTTACGAAGCAACATAACACGCCACATCACCTGCCCATGGCTTCTATGGAGCTAAACAGACACTTCGTTGGTCTGGAGGGGAGGGGGCGCACTTCCGCGTCTTTAGCTGTGCTTACCTACTCCAGCAGGCTCTTGTACATCATGCTGTGTCTTGTTACAAATGTTCTGAGGTTGGATACGTATGGGTACCTGGTTGAGCAAGTCAAGATCAAGGACGTAGATCTATAAGTGGTTGGCACAAGGAGATTAGGCTCTTACGAGCTGGAGGTATGGTAAGCTCGTCTTAATATGTTTGGATTGTCGTTTGAAGTGGGTGCCGCAACGAAGTGTAAGAAGCCACTTTTAACAAAAAACAGCTCACAACACCACTAGTTTTAGAAGGAAACTGTTAAAAGTGTTAAAATCAAGAGATATTGGACTGAAAAATTAATTTTTTTTCAATGGAATGTGTGCATGTGCTGTTAAACACGACAGTTGCTTTTTTTTCTTTCTTTTAATTGAAAAAATAACTAATTAATATTACGTATATTTATATAAATAATGTTATTTGTTAACTTTTACTTATTTTCCAATGCGTACTTTTTTTGCATGGTGATAATTTTCAAATAAAACATTTTTAATTTTGTAAAACTATGGTGAGTCTTTGATATAGTAAAAATATTTATAATTTTGTCTTGGTAACCATGGACCACTTGTGTTTAGCCTAAACTAAGCTTCCAACTCTGACTTTGACTCTCTCTCTCCATCTTTTCCTCTCTCTCTCTCTAAAATGTAGGAAGAGCAGTACTGAAATTGGAGATACGTAACGATAGAGAACTGCTTCTCTAGAATGCCAAAAGCTCTACTCTCTAGAAAATTCTGCGCTGGTTTTGAATCGTTGCAGTTGGACCCTTTTTGTCACTTCATAGTCTTTCCACGGATTTCTTGGCTGATTTCTACTCATCAGCGTCGTGCAAGCTCGCTGCTTGCTTAGATAAAAACCTGTCAGACATAGCGGGCTGGCTTCATAGTAGTGGTTTCTCGTTTCGCACAGTTACGGTTATTGAGGTGTATCAAGCTATGCTTGACTGTAAGACTAAAGCGAGGAGTGTTAGTAGCGACGGTATGTTTCTCAATTACTTCAAGAAAGTAAAGCCTGTTATTTAACCCTTCTTAACCCATTTATCCAATACATCGTTAGCTTTAGGTATTTACCCCCGTGTGTGGAAGTTATCTTTGGTAGAGCCACCCTCAAAAATGTCAAATCCTAAGTCTCCTTCCCAAAATCGACCAATCGTAAGTCAGCCTTATTATGCAAAAATGTTTGAACGTCTGTAGGAGTATCTGGTCTATTAATATTTAGAGTCTACGCCTCTCCTATCAATATTTCAGTCTGGGTTTTATTGCGGGTACAGCAGTCAGACGTCGCTCTTGTGGCTATCGGACGACATTAGGTGAGAGATGGATGTCGGGCCACATAATTCGGTTTGTCTACTTTTACCTAACCTGACTGTCACGGACTGTTCTGGGCTTAGATGGGAGGAATACCAAGCCATGCGTTGTTACATTTGCGGTGCCACAGGGCTTGTCAAATGATCTGGTTTTTTTCCTAATTCTTATAAATTTTCTGACTTCGGTGCTGTGCCTCTTGATAATTGCTAATGACTTGCAGATCTACACACAGTACTGTTTCACGGATTTTTCAGCTGCTATCAGGAGACTGAATAGGAATGCTGAACGGGTTGTGTTCTGGGCCACTAGTCATGGACTCTTGTCTTATTTAGCCAAGCTTAGAACGATGTTGTTTGCGATGACTTAGTACCATATACACATAAATTAAGCTGTCTTATCCCCCTTTTGGCTACGATTAGGAACCTTAGAGTTGTGTTCAGTAAGAATCTGACTTGAAACGCTCAAGTAAACGCGTGTCATCCTCTGTCTACAGAGCCCTTTATAGATTAAGATAAATGGATGGATCCTTCTTATGGAGTATTAAAAATGTGCTGACTAGTGTGTTTTTTCTGCCATACTTCGATTACGCAGTGTTAGTCTATCTTGATATGTTAAAGTATCTGGACGCTAAAGTAAATTTTATGAATGCGCTGTAATTATCTATCATTATTATAAAGCATCACAGAGCTTGCAGCTAAAAGTAAAAATTAGTCAATTATTTAAAATTAAAAATTAATACTTTGTTTTGCTAGCATTGTAATAGCAGTTTTCAATGGGACGTGAAAATTTTTTTTTTAATTTGTCGATTATCTGGAATGTTGTCACTATATTTCTTATCACAAATTCTTATAAATGCGCTGTTATTAAATATTGTTGCTATACGGTCTCAGGATCATGGCATGAGTAAGAAGTTTTTAATCCTATCTAATCGGTGTCTCTCTCTTCCTCTCTCATTATCAACCTAGCTTTTGTCATCCTGTTCTCTCAACTATTTTTTCTTCTCTCTGTCTTCCTACACATGGGAAAACGCGCGAATAATGGCAGCATGCTCTGAAGCATTCAATTCACAATCTTTAATATTTCTCCTAACGTTCACACACGTCATACGCTTTCAACTGCTCTCTTTCTCTCTTTCTTATAACCTCACCTTCTGGCCGTAAGCCAGTGAGTCCAAACCCAGCGTGACGATATCCAGGATCCTCTAGTTTGTCGTTCATCCAACAATTTCTCTGTCTTACCCTCTTCTCCTGATCGTAACCACTTCCAGTATTCATGACTTATCAAAATGATCATTCTGAAAGCACGCAGCAGTTGTCAGATTTGCACACGAAGTTCTCTTTCTCTCTCTGTCTGTCTGTCTCTCTCTATCTTTCTCTATCTATCTTTCTCTCAACACTCTAGACATCTTCTCGAAATCTCTTTCCAAACTTGCTCTCTTGATGTCTTCTCTAACATGTGCATCAAAGCAACTAATAGAGTAACTGGAACTCTCGCTGTTTGAACTCAACTTCTTAAAGCTAGCTCTTGCTTTAAGCCATGGCCACAACCGGTGCTCCCGCGTACCTCCCCTACATAGAGAAAGATTTGGTGCTGCAGTTGTCCCTCCTCCTACAGCAGCTATACCAAATTACAATTAGTCTGCTGATCCCAGTCGGAACAGCGTACGTATGAGCCCAAGTATAGTAGCGTTACCTAAAGTGTGGTTCGACGTATGTACCATAGGTTAGGTGCACCACATGTACAGGTCTTGTGCAGCACTTGTCTCAACTGGTATCGCTGACGCACTAAATTCCAAGCTAGCACTGTACTACCGGTGATACTCTGACGGCGCCAAATCTTTCTCAGTGTAGAAGGCACGTTTAGCCTAGTTACATATTTCAATCATCTAAAATCAATTGGGAAAAAAAGGAGGAATTATTGAGACGGATTCGTTACAGTACTTGTATTTTTATGAGACCGTGTTCAGGACTTGATGGCTGTTATTAATGCTCATTTAGAAATAGGGCTTTTACCTTAAGTATACATCTAATCACACAAATAAGAATTTTTTGGAATGTAAAAAAAGGGGCTAGAAAATATGGTTTAACCTCACAGATAACTCATGAATGAATTCATTACTTCGTTTTCAAAAAAAAAATAACGAACGGTCATTACATTGTCTCATGTTTCGTGGCCTAATTTTTTCATATATTGTGTATTACATAATATGATGTATCATAAAAATTTATACTGATTTCCTTAATGTAACAAGCGGAGTGAAAAAAGTGGTTGTATCTCATTAAATATAAGGATTTGTCGTAAGTTATAAGGTGATTTTTTCAAACTTTGTTGAGCAATAAAATGTATTTTAAAAATAACATGTGTAGTAAGGGTACTATTTTGCCAGACAGTTCCATATAAATATGTCATATGGCTGGCATATATATGTCATACGACTGGCGCCGGAGGCATGGCCCGGGGTCCTATTTTGGACGGGGTCACGTGACCAGAGCGGTAGGAAATTCAAACCAACAATCCTGGGTAGATAACGGCGCCGGATTTCACGCAAAATTCAAATTTGATTACCGACACTACTAGGTCAGTAAAAACATTTTTTTTTTTTTCAGAGGAGGAAAATTTAGGAGGGCGGTCCCAATGGTATTGTAAAGACGGGAGAAGCGAGTGGTGGGTGGGTTTTTAAAATAAGAACAGTTTTCAACATATTTAATATATATATATTGTAAAAAAATTTCAGAATATATAGAAATTAATACAAAATTTTTAGTTCATTTACATAACGTTCTAATCTCATAATATATTGTTAATTTCATTTAATTAAAAATTTATATTGTTTAAAAAAATCTTTAAAGAGTATGTAGTTAATTCTTAAAATACTATATCAAAATTATTTTCTAAAAAGAAATTATCGATTGTAGAGTAAGGATTTCCTTTGACGTTTTTTTGCAAATATGAAAAGTGTTCCTCCATGAGCTTTTCCAACGACGACACATTGATTTTATTTACTAGAGTCATACTTTTACATAAAACAGTTAACACGTCCACTATAAAGTCCTTACGTTCTTGACTAACGTTGCTGTGCGTTTAATGTGTCAAATCCTTCCAGCCACGCATATGACAGCTTGAGTGAGTTCCAAAAAGGTGCGGTGTTGCATGACATTTTTTTAACGATACATTTTTTTTTTCCTACCACCATCTTCCCCGTCACTGATTTCGTTTTTATCAAAGATTACTGATTTCATTCTATAAGATGATGAAAATATCAACTCAATATTACCCACTTGCATGCGTTCGATTAGACTGGTGTTTTTATCATTAAAGTTATTATTAATAACAGCAAAATGATCTTTAAGTTTGCTTCATACATGCGCATTTATAATTACACCTCCTATAAACTGACATTTCGAAAACTGTAAAAATGGCTCGAAACACTGACGATGCGTAAGGATAGTTAACCCAGTACTCGATAGCCTAAGACGAATGAGCTTAATAAAGAGTGTAATTAAAAAAAAAAGAGTTAACTAATTTTTTTATTCTATGATATGTATGGGGAGAATCACGTCAACTGTCCCAGTACCGCGGTGGACGGCCCGCGCGGGCGTCAAACACGACGTTTTCAACTCATCGTTTCGGTGTCAAAACTTTGATAAAAAAATTATCTAAAAACATATTCTTACGTATTTTTTCCTCAGCTTTTCAGTAGTGGCATCAGTTTTTCAGAAATTTGCTCCCATAACCTCGAAAAATGCACTTGTTTGATAAACACGTTTTATCTCCATGATCTTCAACTTTTGGAATTTTTTTGATAGTCTAGATCGAAAGATGAGACATTTTTACGTAGATATCGACAATAAAAAAAGAGGGGTTTTTCGTTTTTATAAAGTATTTAAACGACGAACGAGACGATGCGAGCCGCGGCCATGCGCGGCAGCAGCGCGCCGTCTGCTGCCATCTCTCTGACTGGATGTAAACAAATACACCTAACCGTGACGGTTTGCCCTTCGCAAGAATTTTCGATTGATTAATTAAATATTAGTATTTATTATTTTTATGACTTGAGGTTGTGCTATCGTAAGTCGAAGTTTTCGGAGGTTTTACTGCAAAGAAACGAAGGTTTTTTTAGTAGCAAATCTGACTACGAAGAAACTTCCTTGAGATTAAAAGACGAAATTTCCAGTGCGAAACTGATTCCAGGGACACTGAATTATCATGCGTTTATCCCCATTAAGGATAATAAATTAATGTTGAAGAAAACTTCTTTGAGTAACCAGTATGAAATTTTTCCGAAACTGAAAGAACGTAAAACAAGTGTCACTTCGATTACCATGCCTAAAAAGAAAAAGAGAACGAAGTAAAACAAATTTGTTTTTATTTTTT
>NW_019379563.1:78601-93562 GCF_000648655.2 Copidosoma floridanum
AACATTTATTATTTATCCATTGTAAGCCCTGGTTAACTAATTGTTGTTTACATCGCCACTACTACATTATATATTATATAGCCAAACAGACTCACCGTAGCAGACGACACACGGCGGACGCGCTGCTGCCGCGCGTGGCCCGGCCGCCGCGGCTCGCATCGTCTCGTTCGTCGTTTAAATACTTTATAAAAACGAAAAACCCCTCTTTTTTTGTTGTCGATATCTACGTAAAAATGTCTCATCTTTCGATCTAGACTATCAAAAAATTCCAAAAGTTGAAGATCATGGAGATAAAACGTGTTTTTCAAACAAGTGCATTTTTCGAGATTATGGGAGCAAATTTTCGAAAAACTGATGCCACCACTTGAAAGCTGAGGAAAAAATACGTAAGAATATGTTTTTAGATAATTTTTTTATCAAAGTTTTGACACCGAAACGACGAGTTGAAAACGTCGTGTTTGACGCCCGTGCGGGCCGTCCACCGCGGCGCTGGGACAGTTGACGTGATTCTCCCCATATGTAAGAGTGGAATAACGTAAAAACAATTTTTTTTTTCAACACATATTATGTAGAAGAAACTAATTTTAATGAAATGACGACGGACCCAGTAGCCGATAGTGATGGAGTGGCTTGGAGCAGTAGTCGATAGCGATGGACCCAAAAGTCGATAAGTGATAGAATTATAGGTTAGAATTAAATAATTGAATTTAATACTGCATTATTGTAGTTTTTGGTAATTTATTTGTTAAAATTAGTTTGAACTTTTAAACAGTACATACATGTAAGTGGATTTTTAGTAACAATCACGTAGAAAATTTGTTTTAAATAAAGAAACTTACTGAAGATTACTGATAGATTTTTAGGTTAGATTGAAAAAATTGAATTTAATACTGCATTATTATAGTTTTTAGTAATTTATTTGTTAAAATTAGTTTGAACTTTCAAACAGTACATATATGTAAGTGGATTTTTAGTAACAATCACGTAGAAAATTTGTTTTAAATAAAGAAAATTACTGAACATTACTGAGAGATTTTTACATGTGATAGAAACAAATTAAAAAAAATTATTTTTCGTTACTAGGAAAATCTTCGTTTTCTTTTTTGGGTTTTAACTGCTGTATCTCAAAATTAATTCCAGTAATTTTATTTTTAAAATATTTCTGTTGTTGTAAATCAATTTCAATTGTATGTTCCAAGTTCTTCATAACTTCCGTTAGGGAGTCATCACAGTTGTCCTTTTGTAAACTAATTTGAACTAATTTGAGTTCTGCCTTGTTCTTTTGAATTTTAAGTTTCAATTCAGTCATGCTTTTTTGATGATCAATTTTTTGTTCCCTCAATTTTTTTAAACTCTGATCATTTTCTTTTTTAACTATCATTTGTTCCTCCCTTATTTCTTTTCGTTTAATTTCATTAGCTTCATCTTCTAATTTTTGTTTTGCTTTGAGGTCGTGGTAGGCTCTCCACTCAGTACTAGTGGCTGTAGCGGGCAATTTTTCTTTTTTTTTCTTGATATTTTGTTTGTCTTTCAATTTTTGAGGGTAAAAAAGATAATCAGTTAATCCGTTGCTAGAGAAAGCCTTTTGAGATGTTGTACCTGGAAAATTGATATTCAAAAACAGGAATACTCTTACTAAAATTTCAACATCTTATTCGTTTTTTTGTTTTTTAAAAGACGTACCACAAATATTGCTTTCAACACATTTCTGAGAGACTTGTACACACCCAAGATTTAAGGAATGATTTGTAGGCACTGCAACAAAACAAAACTTTATAATAAAAACCAAATAACATTATAATTATATTTGATACACCTAAATTAAAAAAACCTTGATCATCGATGGGTGACATTAAAAATGTATCAGTCTCAGGAGGAGGTTTTCCAAGTATAAATAAATTGTTTTTAATATTATTATTGACTAGCTTATCTTGCTTTTTAAATATACTTAAATCTAGAGCAATACCATTATCACAGTTCGATACGTGTGATGATACATGATGCTTTGAAATATCCTGTTAAAGTAAAATATAAAATACGAATGTATTAAACACAAAAATCCTAGTCTTGTCTAAACCACTTACTACTGAACCATTGTCTACTAGTTCTTCAACAACTGCATTAAAAATATTTAGCCGATCCCCTTCACAAACAAAGATTTCTTCAACAACTGTGGATGTTAGTTGTTTGACAGAATTATTTTCTGCAGAACTAGCACAGCTAGTATCTTTACTCAAGTTAAAAGTAGACTGGGGTGCATTATTCTTTTCATAAATCACATCATCATCACACATGGACCAAACTTTAAATAATTCTTTGTATTCAATGGCACTGGTCCACTCTTGGCCTTTGTTTTCTTTAAATAAATTTAAAGTGTCTGGTTCAATAAAAGATTGAAGAATTTTGAGTTTATCCAGTGATGCATGTGGATGAACGTTGGAGTCCTGGTTCTCTTGTTTAGGCTGATCTGTTACTGGGGGACCACTGATTAATCTAGAAAAATCTATACATCTTTCACTTAAAGGATAAAGCCCACACTTGGAAAAGGAATTTTGAAAAATTTTATTTAAATTCAAATCATTCAAGGCTTTTTTTAACACACTCGGAAAGAAAACTTTGGTAGGGTGCTATCCATTGTTTTCCAATCTCCAATTTCTTACTTCTTTTTCATAGGCTGCTTCAAGTGGTTGAAAAAGTCCTACATCCATGGGTTGGTGC
Organism: Copidosoma floridanum; assembly: GCF_000648655.2. The sequence continues at coordinate 81,320 of NW_019379563.1, forward strand.
AGATGTGTTGCATTTGGTACCAAGCCAATCAACTCTATTTGATGGTCACAAAAAAAGTCACTTAATGCTTTTGTCAAGTGAGAGCTGTGGCCATCCACGTACAAAATAACTGGAAACTGTATATTGTTCCTTACACACTATGGATAGAATTGATTCACTGCATATGAATAAAAAGTTTCACTAGTCATCCAGCCAGATTCGGACTTTCCAAGGATGAAATCACTGGAAAAATGCTCAGCAATCACTTTGGGTATTCGTTCATAGTTGTAAATAATCATGGGTGGGATTAATTCTCCTGTAGCACTTCCTCCAATCAATGCCGTGTAACATTCTTTATCATTCTTACAAACATTATAAACATTCTTATTCCCTTTTTTAGTCAAAACTTTGTCAGTTTTTGGGCAGAGCATGAAGGCAGATTCATCACAATTAAATATTCGATTGGATTCCACATTTAACAAATTTTTTTTTTCTCCAAGTAATTCCCTACCTCTGCATACTAATCTCTGAAGGATTTTTGGCTTACATTCGATCTTGCCTTAATAAGATTTTGACAAAATTTTTCTGATATTTCGGGATTTCTTCTCAAGAAAGCTGCTTACCAGTGTTTTGATGGCCTACCATCGGTGAACGGTGTGATTCGTTTTGTGTTTTTCACAATTATTTGAACACTGTCCAGGAAATGCTGCTTAGTCACTGGAAATCCACACTTGCTCATCGAGAAAATCCAGTTGACTATGTCCTTTTCTTCTTTTGGACTTAAAATACTACTGGGTCCTTTTTTAGTTTCCAAAGAATAAATACCTTTCACTCTAGAATACAGCGTTGCATAAGGTGCCTTGTGGATCCTACTTGCTTCATTTATCGCCGTTCCCGTTTTGACAGCATCAAGCGCATTTTGTAAATCATTTTTTTAATAAGGTGACACATGACGGGATTTCTTGCTCTGCAAATAAAAAAAATATTAGATGCAGAAACTACTTCATATTCAAGTTAGGTTATGTTACGTTTTTTTTATACAATAACTATTTACACAATTGTTAATAAAATAATAATTAAATTATAAAACTAAAGTTATGATAGAAAAATACTGCTTGCTTTTAAGAAAATAAACGCTTAATTGCAATTGCATTAACGTTATCGACTACTACTCCACGAGTAAAATCAGATACCCAGTAGCCAATAATTAAATTATATAAATATAACGTTATTTATTTGATATCTTACCTTTTTTTCCTTGCCCATTTTCACACGATTTATAGCCTTGAGCTTACTAGACCCTTATAAATATAACGTTAATAAAATAAACCAGCGTAGAGAATGTAACAAAGTGCTAAGCGGCAATATTACGAGAAGGCGCTCCGATCGTCTGAACAGAGGCATGTCCACGAATTAAAGCATTCCAATTTAAATAACGTAACGTAATTTTAATTTTTGTGTGCAGCCTGCATAGCCTAATCATAATTCTTAATAAAAAAAATTTTTTAAGCCTCGCAAATGTCGTTTTTTTTTTAAAAATTGGTTTTTTATAGAATTATCGACAACTGAGTCCTTATCGAGTACTGGGTCAACTACCCTTATTGTAGTAAAGCCCCACAACGATTTTTTTCGTCGCCGTCTTGTTGAATGGTTACATATAGAGCAATACTCGTAGTCGATATAATAGTGCTTTCACTGCTTGTTGTATTTTCAACAAAATCGGATCCTAGTTTATCACCATCACTCGATAAAAAATGTTTTTGTTTCTGTATGAATAGATCCATTTTTGCAGATCGATGTGTCGCAGTACATTTTAATCAAACAATACTTTACTCAAAAATTTAAAGAAATACGCACTTGGAAGCAAGGTGAACGTTATCTACGCGTCCGTCGTTATCTATGTTGTGAGGCTGACTGGTAGTCTCATGAAAAAATGATACCCTAACGGCAAAATATCTTATTCTGCTGCACTCTCCCACTGAAATTTTGTCGACACATGAATCATAAGGATGTCCTATAGATGGTACACCATTTATGTTTATCACGTAGAATGCTACGAAAAAACCTGCTAAAACATGCTTAAACACGAGCTTAAACCTATATTTGTATTTATTTTAGTTACCTAACAAGTATTCGCGAATAAATGTAGGACTTTTTCTACATTTTTTTCAAAATATGAAGAAGAGTAAGTGACGACAGTTGGGAAGTATTCAATTGTCCCTCAGCTGCAATTTTTTATTGTCCCTCAGCTACAATATTTTTAATCTTTTTAAAAACATGAAGAACTATAAGAAAGATCGGTAGAAGTGCATGACGTCACTCTGTAATAATATTTGACGTCATACTGTTCCTGGAGAAATTCCCATGCACTGACAAGAGTAGAGTGATTTGCCTGTGTTTACCTTTAATGTTTATCGTACATTGGCTAAAATTTTGACTGAAAGGGGGGAAGTATAGAAGTAGGTAGGGAAAAGAAGAAAACGTAAAAGAAAATCAGTCCTTTTGCGACACTCTCAGCCAAATCATATTTTCTTGCTGATACATTGCAATATCTTTACATGTTACATCTCGTTCGAAGGTTTTCTCAATTTACATGAAAGTTTAATTCAGTAAAATTTTTGCATTTGCGTTTGAAGCTTGTAACAGTGTATTTCTACTGCTGCATTGCATTAGGACTTTCTAGCTACGCAATTTTTATCGATTTATGTATATTGTGCGATTACTCAAACTTGGTTAACTTCAATAACAGTGTGTTATAAGTTTTTGCTAGCTACATCGTTTTTCTTAGTTTTTCCACGTAAATAAAAAGTAAAATGGAATTATCTACGATTGTGGCTTTGTTCGAGGTAGTTCGCTCTTGTGCGCGATACGCAACCATCGTGTCGGAAGATGCGCGTAAGGTGTACACCGACAAGTGGTTTAGTGACGTGCTACCTACGTACTCCGTTAACGAATAAACAGGAGTATTACAGGAGTTTTATACCATTTACCTGGCGGGGGTGCACGCGGTCACGTTGTACCCTCTGTATCTAATTCGTTGTCCTATAGCCATCTAAGCGGTGGTGTCTACCGTCTAACGCTAGAAACATCGGGATGTTAAAGGAAATGTATAAGGCGTACAATAAACTTGGTAAGTAATGGATTGTATTGTATTTTTTCAAAGTTTTTTATACTTACAAAATTTTGCGTGATCGGTAAAATTAAACGAAAGTTTTAGTTGCCAACATATGTTTTGAAGATTCCGAAAATCTTTTAAACGTTGATGCTGTACTTAAAAGAAAGCAGGAGGACCCCTTGGATGATGGTATACCTGGACCGTCAGCGGCGGGCCTCTCTTGCAAGAAGATATAAATATCTTTAGGTAAATTAAAATCTTCACGTACATGTCTTCTTTCTATCATTCATTTTAACTTTCAAATTATATTTATTTTAAAATATTGCGTAGAAAACTAGCCTGACTGCTCGCTGGAAGAGATAGCCGAACCAACACCAGGTCCATCGGGTGTAACTATGATACATGACACCAACGCAGGTAACTAATTAATTTTATATTTATATTTATACTTCTCAAAAAAACGATGTATTACATTTCAATCAAAACTATTTTTCATTTGACAAACAGAGTCGATAGAATTAAGAGTGCTCCTATCGAACAACCTCAAGAGCATCCCCCTTTTCATTACGATCATCAAGATGGAAGAGACGTTGCTAGCGTCGCCGTATAGACCGAGGAGGAACCAGACACGTCATGAGGTACAAAATATATAATTTTAGAAAGCGATAAAAAAAATTATAAAATCATTTAAAACAACCTGTCGCGTTATAAAATTTAAAATTACTAACCCTAAGGATACGGTTAACACATTAGAGTGGGTTAAGAATGTCTTTCGTGAACTTATAACTGTTATTAAAAAGAATTACTCTTCTAGTAGTTATCTTGTGACGAGACGGTCATTTGATAAAAAGAACGTACTATAACCAATGGATTAATGTAGTTAAACATAGACGTAGACTAAGATTATTGGAAAATAATTTTTAAAAAAATTTATGTTTATATATATGACAATTACTTGATTAAACTAATTCGATGCCTTAATTTTTTTGTTATAGATTTCTTGAGCACGATGAAAACAAACTGTTCTTTATCAAAATGTTTATGTTTTGAAATAGTTTGTAAATTTCCCGAATGTGTACGCTTTCCAACTTTTCGCCAGACGTTGCAAGGCTTATCGTGGCATTCATTGTTTCATACATCAATAGAATTAAAAAATAAGAAGCAGATACCCACCTACTGCCAATTGTATAAAAAAATGAACATGATGAAACAACTTTCAAACATTATCTTCCATGAAAAATTTATAGGTTATTTTAAAAGTTGAAGTATGATAAACTATCATGGTTCAGTAGAATATAATGATAATATTCAAGAATTTGAGAATATTACTATTGCGGAAACACAAATATAATAACAGATGTTTATGTGATAGCAATACAGGATGATGATTGTCAAAATACCTGGTGTGCGTCTGTTGGTATGCACTTGTAAAAGATTAAGACAAAAAATACATTGTTATGATAATATAAAAAAATTTTTTTTAATATATAAAGTTTTTCTCCAACATAAATGTAAAACCTTTTATTTTTTTCTACTTTTATATTTTCTTATAAGCTTTGATACTAAATATATATCAACGCTGTAGAAGAAGAAAAAACAACGATGGTTATAGTTTTTGAAAAGGTGAGTCACTTGCTTTGTTTATCTCTTTTACTCATAACATAATCATTTTTTATGATATTTTTGAAAAGAGGCTTGTTAAGATAAAGGAAAGAGAGAGAGAGAGAGAGAGAGAAGAAAACTGTTAGAAAAAAGTTCGCCTCCACATTATTCTAACACTGTTAATATTATATCCGTATTATTGATGGTTTTCTCAAACATATAAGGAAGATGTCGCTACATTCTGTTAAAAGGATATTATAAATGCATGATACAACCTATTTTTTACTTAGTATTTCATGATGTCGACAAGTAGTAAGAAGGAAAAGGGTACTATAGAAGAGAAGACCCCACTCCTTAACAGGGAGGACGAAGAGAAAAAAAAATCGCCATTTTTATCGATAAAGAAATTAACGACTGATCGATTCTCCAGTAATCAAAAATGTTGTCCAGAAAATAAATATTACAAGAGAGTGTAGTGGTTCACCATCATGGATTTCTTTATAGATATCCAAGGTTTTTATAACTTTGACAGAAATCTTATACCGAAAGAAGTTGCAGTGACATCGATACAAGCAAATGTCATAGGTCATTGGTTAATTAAACCACCTTGCCTATTCAACGATTTATCTTACGATATAAGAAAGTATAATAATCAGCACACGCTAGAAGTTCACGATATAGAGTGGTATGACGGAGATTTCACAACAAATTATTTAAAATATTGTCTTATTACACTTACCAAAAATCTCAAGAGAATCTACATGTATGGTGATGGTGGAACCAAATTTTGAGTTGAATTAACAGATAAAAAAGTTAGCACTAAAGCTCCACGCTCAGTTTTAGTTTTAGCTCAAAAAACGAAGATATACAAAAACATGTGGAAAAATCCCAGCTATATCTACTACAGTGAAACGTGTTATTGGATTTGAGAAAGGGTTGACAGAGATTGAACGTGCCCATGCAGAAATAAGAGGGGATTACAGGCTATAGTCTCACGCTAAACAACCAGCAAGCTTATCAAGAGCGATACCTGATCAACTTTTTATCTATTCGAATATATGTGAACCAAGTATTGTTGGCGATATATTTGCACCCTTGCTGAAGATAGTAAATTCAGCCACTCAGAAAATTCATTTCGGAAGCACAATTGTCAAGAGGTGTACTCCGCCAGCCTACATACCTCTCCTCAATAATAGATTTCATACGATCGATATAGATTTAAAAGATCAATTTGGCAAACCAATATCATTTGAGTTTGGGATACTGACAGTAGTGTTACATTTTAGAAAAGTTTTCTTCCGAGCAAGTCGTTACAAAATGGTTTATTCTGAGGAGTATCGTAAGCAGCAGGGGGAAGGGGGAGGAGTCAAGCATGTATTTGCAGGATCGTAAAGACAGAGAGGACATGGATCAAGCTCTTATTTCACTGGACTATTTTGGAGTGCTACGCCTTACATAGTCACGGGTGCTCGTGCCGTTGAAAAAGAAGCTTTACGAGCGGGAGTGAATATAGTTGAAGATGTTGGAGAGAACAATATACCGTTAAAAGACGCATTCAAAAATCGGTTGAACAAATCTGGTAAAAATTTAAAACGCTAAGCTACAGAAAAAATTGTGAAGCTGATGGAAGGATCAGGATATAATTCTTTACCCTGTAAAAAAAGAGCACAGTTTCGACATAGAAGCGGTGGTGTAAACATCTCGTTAAAAAGCGCAAAAAAAAGAAAAAAATAGCTCGATCGAAAGTAGCTAAACGGAAAATAGGTGCACGTAAGAAAAATAGTAAGAAAAGAAAACCAAATAGAAAAGTAAAAAAAGTTGGTCGTAAAACAAAGAAAAAAGTGATAAAAAATAAAAAATCTAGACCTGTAGATATTTTTGGATAATCATGTCTTTTCTACATAGTCATACGGACCCTTGCCTGAAGAGCGAGTTGGATTTGTTTTCCATATCTCTCACACAGATAGCTTTAGAAACTAATTAATGGGTGCATTACAAACCTGTTTCGTCGTTAAGCCACGAGAGTCCCATATAATTCGTTATCAGTTCTCAAAACGAGGATAACATCGACCTGGCCCATACGATGCTCAGAGTGAATGTCAAATTGACACCTAACGACAAGGATGGGGATGCACTTGTAGCTCCAGTAAACAATTTTTTACACTCGATATTTAACCAGGTTGACGTTTATTTTAATCGAAAACTTGTAACCCCTCCAAATAATGTTTACCCATACAGAGCATACACTGATACTCTTTTAAATTATAGTCCTGCTGCAAAATCATCGCATCGCAAAAACTCTGGCAAAGACTACTGCAAAATATCCAATTAGGCGCGTCGAAGTCAAATCCTTTACCCTATATTATGGTGTAAACGGTGATTCTTTAGATAATGTTATCCTTAGATAGCTTCCGAAAAGAATAATTTTAGGTTTTGTTGACAAAAAAGCCTTTAACGGAGATCAAAAGATAAATCCTTTCAATTTTCAAAATTTTTCTATAAATTTTTTGTCGTTATGCGCTGATGGTCTACAAGTCCCTAGTAAGCCGCTACAACCGACTTCTACGGGGATCAAACCTATGTACGTGGAAGCATATTATACTTTATTTTCGGGGACCGGGATCTACTACATGAATGAGGGTAATAGTATTCACAGGAAAGAATATCCCAATGAGTATTGTTTATTTGCATTTGATCTTACACCCGATCTCTTGTCGCATTTTGCAGGTCATTGGAATTTAGTACAGAATGGATCAGTACGAATAGAAGTACGCTTCGAGACAGCTCCCACGAAAACTTTAAATTGCGTTTCGTATGCTGAATTTGACAACATATTGGAAATAGACTCAAATCGTCAAGAAGTTGTACATCTCAATTCATGAAAATTTACGTATCTCTTATTATGGACTCACTGCACCTGTGTAGAGCTCTTTGCAATGTACCTGCATAGATGACTGGTGTATTCCCCACGGATCAGTTACCATTTGTTTGGGCGAGACCGTGCGCTCTCATAGTTAATACGGATGAAAGTTCAAAACCAGATTCTCATTGGATAGCTATACATGTTGATATTGAAGGTCATGGAGTGTACTTTGACAGCTATGGTATGTCCCCCAAGGTATCACATCAAATCGATAGACTCAAAAACAATTGTGTTACTTACCATTGGAATGTACAACAGCTTTAAAATATTAATACTAGCCTTTCTGGCAACTATTGTATTGATTTTCAATTTTTCTTGTGCAACATCTATACTTTAGACATGTTTTGTTCGTTTTTTTTTTTATCAGATACTCTCAGCAACGACAAAATCGCTGAAACCTTTTTTAATCGTAACACTAGGCGTAAGAATTCTAGAAATAATCATATTGTAAGTAACATATATACTCAAACTAGTAAGCCTAAGAACTAGTAAGCTTATCATAATGTAGTGTTATAAAATAATAGGTTTCGATATCTATTTCATAAACCATGACTGGAAACGCTTTTTGACAAACATCGTAAGATGCAGTTGGTAATTAGTAGGTATCGATACCTACCCCTGCCGTCATAAGTTTAAACTGTTTTTAATAAAAGTGATGAGTTATTATAATGAAAAACTAGAAAAATATCTAATGTATAGCGACATGAAAGACTACGGTTTATGTCTGGAAATTTTAGACAAAGAATTAGAAATGAAATCGAATCGGAATAATTTTGTTAGAAACAAACTTCAATTCCAAAAGTTATACATGTGTACGGTTAAAGTGTTTTCTTATTAAAATGGACGCCACTGGACCAACTTAATATATAATTCTACGGGTATGTGTTCAATGCATAGAGAGATAAGAAAGACTTCATTTACAGCATACCATCTCATAGGAAAAGCCGAAAGAGCTGGAGTACCTGTGGAGCACATGGGTATGATAGCATTTTTTGAGCTGTTGCTAAGAAAGCAATATGCTTACGAGTACAATATAACGCAATCTGATGTAGGACATCAACGGTGGGAGCTTAAAGTATTTTATATCTGACATAGTATTTTTAGAGTTAACTACAAACTGTTTAGAGATTTTTCGAAGCGATAAAAATTTGAAATTAAATAAATTTAATAATATATTATAAGATTAGAACGTTATGTAAATAAATTAAAAAATTGTGTATTAATTCCTATATTCTAAAATTTTTGTACAATATATGTATTAAACGTATTTAAAACTATTTTTATTTTGAAACCTACCCACCACTCGCTCCTCCCACCGTCACAATACCATTGAGACCACCATCCTAAATTCCAAAATCCAGCACCATTTTCCACCAAGGGTTATTGGTTTAAATTAGCCGCCGCTCTGGTCACTTGACCCCGTCCAAAATAGGACCCCGGGCCATGCCTCCGGCGCCAGCCATATGACATATATCTATGAAACTGTCTGGCAAAATAGTACCCTTACTACTCACATGATTTAGTTGTAACGGTATTTTTTGAAGAAATACGTGGTAACGTAAGTCAAAACCACTTGGCTTATAACCCAAGACCACATGTTTTTGTTTGTATCATACAGTTTTTTGATAAATAATAATTTAGAATGTTTGGTACTGGCATAAATACATCTAACAATTTAACAACTACACAAATTTTGTCGATGTCTTCTGTAAGAACCGTTACATCTGTTTCTTCAATTTGTTGTATTCATAGCATATCTTTGCATATAACGTATTAAAATTTTTTGTATATACTTTATTGCTCAACATTACTTCTAAATGTCTCTCATGATCTACAGTTAAGGCAACTATTTAAATATATTTGCCATTTTCTAGTTTCGCAAAAAAGATGTTAGACCTTTTTTAATTATTATATGTGACTCGTACATAAATTTTGTTTTTATCATTTTAGTATAAATACAAGCCTAACTTGACAAATTCAAGTTGTTAGTAAAAGACACATAGATTTGTGTACTCCATTTTTTTAGGCCCTACTATGTGACACCCATATCATGGGTGTCGCAAAAACATATGTAATTCGTTATTTTGTATTGACCACTACATTGAATGGGAATTGTCGTTTTGCTTATTATCTTTATTAAACATAATATATATCTAACCCATTTATTTAACACATATTATTCGGAAAGCGTGAAAAAGAAGCTAGTTTGTCATATTGTGCCACCCTTTATATTATATTTCCAATGACGTCACACATTTTATTGTAGGAATAAAGCAGCTCTAGTTAATATCTATATAGGAGCAGTTGCGATAAATTAGACAATATCTCTGTAACCACAACAAAACCAATTACTAGATGACGTTGTCTTTTATTATAAAAAATTTTTAAAGTCTCGATGCAAATGAGGTTGAAAAACTAAAAAAAAAGTTTTTCCTGACGTATAGCTCAAACAACTAGAAATTGTTTGAAATAAAAAAATAACAAACTCCTAGGAGAACTTTTTAAAAAAATCTCAGGTGAGATCTCAGGTGGTTTCTCAGATGAGTTTTTGGCATGAGATTTTACCTGAGAAATCAGCTGAGAACCCTGGTGAGATCTCACCTGATCGCCAGAGAGAGTAAAGTAGCATTGTGTGCTTTGTCCCGTAGTACTACGAAGAGTGAATCTGCAATTTAAATGCTTTTTTTAGGCCTCATCAGGCTAGGCTCTCGTCGCAACTAACATTTACACGGCCATCTTTGCGCCGCTACGTTGTAATATTTCCTTTTTTTTTACAAACTACAACAATAATTAAAACTAACAAAGTAACCAGTGAGCTTCCTGTGTTATCGTTTGACAGGCACTTCTCCTCTTCATTAATCATTGATTATCTAACAACTTGGCCAGTGAGCGCCTTGTGTTACTGACTGATTGGAACTAACAACTCATTCATTTATACATAAAAAATGAGCCTAAGTTTATATCTGTCCATTGGAAAGATATCACAGTATTTTGACACTTCAAATAGCTTCTGTTAAGCGTTGTACTGCTTTCTTTGCATTAAAAAAAATTGTTAAAGTAACGGGGGACTAATACCTAAATGCCGTTAACGCTCACCTAGACTGCGCGAGAAAGAAAGGCTGGAAAGAAAGGAGGATGTCAGAGTGTGTATGTTTAGTGCGAGACGCTCTTGGCAATTAGGCCAGAAGAGATTAGGTATAGGTAGGGTACACACGTGCGTCTCTTGCCCGAAAAGCACACCAAGTCACCAAGGGGCAGCCTGGCCATCGCCTTGTCAGTGCCTGCCACCTTACGCCAGCGAACAAGCGACTTGCCAGCAAGATACCTGGCCGAGAATTCCTGTGGGAAGATTATCTGCTAGGCCTACAAGCGTAAACACGAGGCTACGAAGAGCCAGGTAAGCGCAGTGCATGCGTGAAAATCGCGATGAATGCGTAATTTCTCTCTGTGCCCGGTTGAATTATTGCGTGCCGTGGGCTGCGAGAGGAAAGCCTTTCCCAGCCGTACATACCTTACTGTTAAGGCGATCGAGCGAACTACACACACACACCCATATGCGTCTGTATCAGTGCAATCAATAAAGACTTAGTTCTTATGATTATTAAAAGTTTGTGTCCTGCTTTGCGTAAGACTTTTCCTGCATGAAGCCCTTCTGGCTATGCATTATTTACAGGCTGCAGTTAGAGATCGTGAAGTACAAAGAAGAGTTAAAAGCTGAGTACCAGCCATATCCCACCGCCTCCGCGTCTTTGCGTGTAAACACCAACGTGCGAGCATCCTGAGTTAGACCAGAGCTGAGCTGGCCCCTCAGCAAGCAGACGAGAATAAGGAAAAGTGGACTCGCTGTCCGTGTTGTAACGTGATTGTGTCTCCGAGGGTACCTGGGAAGCACAGTCTCGGTCAGAGTACTCCTCGCATTAATTAGTGGCATTCAGAGCCATAAGCGAGCATAGACACCCTGTTACAACTGGCGCTTGACCTTGTGGTTTGCGTTAGGTTTGCGTTTATTGAAATTTGGCGTTATTTTTTGTCACGATAGTTAATTAAACATAATTAAGTGTAGTGTGTGCAAGCGTTTCAGATTCTTCAAGGTTGCACGTGTTTATATTTGCGCGTGGCAAGAGAGAGTCGATAGGTCGCTGAGGGCACGAGAGCATGTTCCACTGTTGTCAGTCAACAAGGGCTTACGTGTATTGTGTACGTACATAATCCGTGTTAGTTCTTCGACTTAGGCTTCTCATTTCGTTTTGATTTTACATCTTATTCTGATTTTCTGATAGATCGTACTTCTTAACGTTGTACCACGACATATTTTCTTTGTTGACTCACTGTGTGTTAGATTTGTTGACAAAGCCCAAGTCAAGGCGTACAAGCTCGCTTTTCGGCCTTAAGCAACACTGCGCTTGGCCGAACGCCTTGTTGACCGTGTGCGTAAAAGTGGAGACGAGTAACTGTGTGTAGGCAGGTACACAGTAACACGATTGTATTTGTCTGTTCCTATACTACATACACTCTCCACAAGTGGGGAGGTACAGTTGTCACGCATAAAGTTTTGATTAAATTTCTATTTAGGAATTAATTTCCATTAATTTTTTTTAAGATCTTTTTTTTTTTTTTTTTCGAC
>NW_019379563.1:93616-121134 GCF_000648655.2 Copidosoma floridanum
ATCTTTTTTTTTTTTTTTTTCGACGAGCTGTGCAGCTCAAAAGAGCTTTCAATTACGTTTAACTAACGTTTAAGCAACGAGTCAGCTCTAGTTGTAGCTTCCCAAACCTTTTATCTACTGTGTGAGTTACACACAGCTACACGTCCAACTTTTTTTTGTAATTTAGATGTATATATATATATATATGTTACGCCACCGTTCTACAGGAAGATAAGTTGCAACGGGCCACAGGCCGAAGAGATCATAGAAAATTGTTGCTTAGATTTTGCAAGTCAACCAACCTGCGAAAGGATAATGAATAATTTAGAACTGCACGCATGACGGCTTGAGAATCGAGAAAGCCGCCAGCTTGTCACGGTGGTTATCAGGAGAGTATATTCCCCAGGATTTTATAAGGGAGATCGATCTGGTCGAAGATAGGACTATACGATGTACCATTCGCTCCTCGTTTAATGAAACTACATTCGACGAAGAGCTAAAAATACCTCAGGAAAGCAAAGGGGAAAATGGTGAAGAATGGGATGGGATATAAAGATGGAGAAGTGTTCCGGCTCAATTAAAGAGAAGTCCCCATCTATTTTCTTTTCTTCTACCAATTTTTACAGTTATTGAACCGAAACAATCCAACCCACTGTGAGAGAAAGAACGTTGACGGTAAGCTAATTGCGCAGGAGGTAAAGTGGCCGTAAAGATTTGTGCTGGTTGAGTACGACTTAATTTACAAATCGTACATGTACTGGATAAACTTCTCAAAGCCTGACGTAAGCTCAAAATCCAGAATTTTTGTCTCAGTTTATTAAAAATTGTTTTGTTAGTTTTATGACAATATTTTTTATGATATTACTTAATCAATAATTGTGCTAATTTTTCTTTCGTATCTAAAATTATTAAGTTTGGAATAAAGTTTTTTTCCGTCAAATTTGTTCGATGACCTTGGGAACGCAAAATATATTTATCATTTAAAGGTGCATTTAAAGGTAAAATACGGCTTTTTTTGGAAAAATATTAGAATTTATTAAAGTATTTATTTTAACATTGAAAGAAATTGACTGGCTGATTAGAAAACAAAAATTTCTGCTTTTAATCTAAGATGTAAGTTTAAATTGTTCGATTTTTTCCAAATTTCGATGGCTCAAAAAACTGCAATCATTGAAAAAATAAGATGTGACCAAGATGAAAATCGTGAAAAGTTGATAATAGGTGTTTGATCAGTAGAGGTCAAAACGACAAACTGCTTTTTGTTTTTAAGGTCTCAATTTACTAGATTAAAATTTAGGAAAAATCTTTTTTTTAGCTATTTATATTCTTCTTTGTATAAATACTGTGGTCCTATAAATCATTACCTATCTTTTTCCGTGGCAGAAGGTGAAAATCTTGTTCTATAATCGGCTGGATTAAGTTTTGTCGGAACCCAGCCTCATTCCAAAGTTTTTGACGTTTCGCGAATTTCATGTAAGCGATTGGCTACAAAGATATTAAACTCGCGTGGATCTTCAACAATCCAATGTAACAACGAACTTGAATTTGACCACAAAATACGCTGAGAGATCTTATAATCATTTTTTTTATTTCAATAGCCTTAGCGAGTCTCGCAGCTAATACCGCTGATTGCAATTCTGATTGTGGAATCGATATTTTTGACTTAGATGGAGCAACTCGACTTTTAGCTCGTATAAGCGATACGTCAGACTTTTTATTGAAAAAAACAGAGCACCAGTAACTAACTGCTACGAAAGCTTTGGAGCTTGCATCTAAAAAAATATGAAGCTTGATTGAGTTGATAATTTTATCGCAAAGCTTGTAACAGCGCTGAATTTGACAAGATATAATTCTAAAACCCATTTTCTCGAAGAGACTATGCATTAAAATTTGCGCTTGGATGGAAAAAGGCGTTAAAAAACCGTATGAATGGAAAATAGACATCATCGCACTTAAAAATTCACGTTTGGTCGGTATTTTATCGTCGTTGAATAAATTTGTTTGATGTGTTTTAAAAAATAACTCGTGTATTTTGTTCTTTTAATAAAGCCCTAAAATATTCTATATTATCGGTCGTCACTTGATGAAGATCCATGTCAGATTAAATGAAAAAGTAGACTTATTATGAACTGTCGATCTTCACTTTATTCATTAAAAACGTGTTACAGCTGTTTCGGTATCACAGTACCTTCGTCAGACAGATGTACATCAAGACTTAATAATATACAGTGTTCTATCAAGAACACACACGTTGCGCCGTGGTCGACAATCAGATAACAGGGGCTATACACATACATACATTCACACATTCATACGTTCACAAAAAAATGCATACGTTTCGTATGTAGTCAATAATACTGGTCATTTCAAAGCTAAATTAAGTAGAGGCGAATTATTCAAATTTAACATGTCATTCAATAAGATATTAGAGTCTTTTAATTTATTAATTTCTAGTGCTTCTAATGCATCTAATTTTAATCCTTTGTTACATGTGTGTAAAATCTTAAAATTATTATTGTAAATATGATTACATTTAAGAATGTGATTGGCATAACTAGAAGTATCTAGTTGTTTTTCGTAGGCATTTTCGTGTTCCTTGAGTCTGAATTTGAAAGCTCTACCTGTCTGTCCTCTATATTTCTTATCACAAGAACCACAACTAAGTTCGTAAATGCCTGATTTGTTTTCTTTTTCGGTCTGATCTTTATTATTTTTTATGATAGTTTGTAAAGTTTTGTTTGATTTAAAAGCTATGTTTATATTGTACTTCTTCAAGTGCTGTTTAATCTTTTCTGATAAATTGCCTACGTAAGTAATTACATGATACGGTGCAGTTTCTCTTGCGGACTGAGGGAATACTTTGCTTATAGCTGTCTTATACTGTATATTTTTAATTAACTTGTCGATAATGTTGGAATCATAGCCATTATTGTGAGCTATTTGTTTAATTATTTGTAATTCTTAAGTATAGTTCTCAGAGTTTAAAGGTATGGAAAGGAGTCTGTGAATATAACTATTGAATGCGGACATTTTATGCGAGTACGGATGAATAGAATTTTCATGTATTGTGGAATCTGTGTGGGTAGGTTTATGGGAAATACTATACTCTAGTTGATCGTGAATTCTATGTATCGTTAAATCCAAAAAATTAATTCTATTGTTGTTTTCTTGTTCCATAGTGAATTCAATATTTTTATGTAATGTATTAATATGTTTAAAAAATAAATTTAGTTGCCTTTTTGTACCAGTCCAACAACAAATTATGTCATTCACGTACCGATCCCAAAAGACCAAATTTTTACTAAGACCATGTTCCATAATTTTATTTTCTAAGTCATTCATAAAAATCTCTGCTAAGAGTGGACTTATGAGATCATCCATTGTAAGGCTATCTCTAGCTAAAAATATTCGGTTTTGGAATTGAAAATAGTTTTGTTTCAAGCTGACGTAAAGAATGTGTAAAATTTCTTCTGAAAATAATTGGCTAGTAGTGGATCTACTAAGTAGATTTTTAATAATGTTTCTTACTTCTAATACTGGTACGCTTGGAAAGAGATTTTTTTCATCAAATGAAATCAGAGTCAAATTTTCGGGTAGTTGTTGATTTTTTAAATTATCCATAAGTTGAATGGAATTTTGTATGCTGTAGGTGGATGTGAATTTAGTATTATATGTAATTAATTTAATTAACTTTTTGGATACTTTATACGATGGGGAACTATTAAATGAGACAACTGGTCTAATAGTCATATTGTTTTTGTGTAGTTTAATTAAAGAGTATAGTTTTGGTGGCTGGGGATTCATCTGGACAGTCGCATATTACGGGAGATTTGATAGAACGGTTAGGTTTTTATGTAGACTTATAACGTCTTGTTGGAATTCATGTGTAGGATCTTTTATCAGTTCTGGAAAATGACCAGAATTTATAAATTCAAAGTGTATACCCCCAGTTTTAGCTGCAGCCTCAAAGACTAGATGTAATTTTTCGGGCTTATCGTTTCTCACTACACCAAAATGCGGGAGATACCATAGTTTCATTCCAGGCTCAAGTTTGGTTGCTTTTTCTGCGAAACCGTTAATAAACAAATGATCCATTTCCTTATAATAAAAATCTGCATAAACCGAATCACGGTCAAGTTTTTTCTCGAGCAACTTCAATCTGTGGAAAGCAGTTGCTTGTCCATTAATGTTTTTTCTTAAATCAGATTTCCAAGGAAGACCGATTTCTAAAACTTTATTTTTATAACAGCTTATTTTATCAAAAATATCTAAAGCACACTGGTCATCGGAATTTATTCTTGAAAAATTATTCATTCCTAAACAATCGATATCAAAATATGATTTTATCCTTTGATTTAAATTTTCATCTTTTTTGCAGTTTTTAAAAAATTTTTTTGTTGTCTTATAAATACAAGCTTGACTTTGGTTTAAAAAAATTGACCGTGTAAGGCCTAGCCTAGTTTTGTTCGTGATATTAAAAGCGTTTTATTTTTCACTTTTCTAAATTCTTGAGTTACCAGTAACTCGCAATTATGTTGTCCAATAAGTAAATCGGGAGAATTATCGCAAGTTTTTAGTTGAATACTCGTTTTTTAGGTACAAAAATCAATTATTTCCTTATTCATTGTTTGCTTGGGAAGCGCGAGGTCACTTACTACTAAAACATTTCTCAAATCGAAACGCGAGATCTCAGTTTCTATTGAAAAATCAACTTAACGATTTGAAAAAGAAATTGATTCGTTGCTTTCAATACGTCTGAGTGTTATACTTGTTCGTGAATACTTTAAATTAAATTTTTCAACAATTGACGAATTGATGATAGAAATTTTTGATCCATCATCTAATAAGGCGTAAATTTTAAGAGAAATATTAAAATTTCTAATTGTCAGAGGAATAGTTTTTAAAAAAGTGTTACTTTCTAGTCAACTTGAATTTCAAGTATTTACTGAAGCTTTTCCATTTGATTGTGATTTTGTGCGATTCTTTTCTGTTTTTTATTATTTTTGTCTTTTGTCGATCTGTTCAATACATTTTTGATTTACTATCAGTGAAATGCAGTAAAAAAAGATGTTTATGACCACACTGTTGACATTTTTCTTTTTCACAGTTTTTGTATGTGCAGCTGTCTTCGAGACAATTAAAACACAGCCGATTAATTATCACTACTTTCCATCATTGAGCCATTGAAGCTTGGACAAAATCCTTACATTTCAACATTAAATCATTTTTTCTTCCACAGTGCGCAGAACAAGATTTGAATTCTCGTTGTGGTTTTTTTGAAGGAATAAATTTTGAATCTTCAGTTAAATTTGTCGTAAATACAGCTTTTGGATTTGTTCAAAAATTTTTTACGTTACGATCATCATTTTTTTCCAATTACCTCACTCGATAATAGAGTAATAATACCAGCAGCAATCATCATTTCTGCTTCTATAAACAAAAAATTCGATATTTTTTTTTTAATCAGGAATATTACGGCCGTCAAAAGCGGCAAATCGAACATAATTACTTGTCATCGACTGAGGCTGTTTCAACAAAACTCTATCAGCTGATTCTGAGCTGTATAATGTTTATTTTACGGCTCTAACAGCATTTTTTCATTTAGATATGAAATCAAACTTATTTTTCGCGATTTAATATGAGAAAGTTTGTGTATTTCTGAAACTACTTTATCAAGGATCAAACGAGAATTACCGAAACGAATTTTTACCAGTAGCATCATTTCGTGAGCACTATTTCCGGCGGCCAATACAGTCTAAGTAGCGCTTAGAGCTTCGCCTTTTAATGCTTCGAAAACTTGCGAGATATTTTTTCCCTCGGTATATCTTCCCAGATTAGTTAAAAGGATGAAACTTTATTTGAATCTTATGCAATCAAGTGGATCTCCTGAAAATGTTGGCAAATTGTTTGCAGTAGACATCCTGTTTGCGATTCTACAATTTTCAAAATTAAAACTACTATCTTTCGCCACTAAAAGAGATTCCTCCAAAATATTTGCCAGACGATTTAAAGGATCTTCACTTAATTGATGATTTAGGTTAATGTTTAAATATTTCAAACTATGAAGACGAGAGTGCGTAATATTTTCATCAAAATCTAACCCTTCAATCGCTCGCGCATTATTAGTATTTTCATTTGACACACACCCTATATAATGATCGTTCATCTTATTCATGAAAGACGACATATTAGTTTGAAGAAACGTAGAAGTTGGCAGCTGTTCGGAGCCGTAAGAATTCACAAGAACTGAACGCTGCGATTCGTGTTGCTGCCCTCTTGAAGATGTAGAGTGAAAAATTTGCTGCCGCTCGAGGTGCCTAGTTTCCATCAGTGGATGAGAACAAGGCGCACTCTCGCGCAAGGGCACCGGGGCGGAGGATGACAGCTGTCCATTAAAATGACCCTCCAGCATCGGACGATGGCAAGGCACACTTTTGCACAAGGGCACCGAGGCGGAGGATGACGGATACCCAAGAAAGTGACCCTCCAGCGCTGGATAATAGCAAAGCACGCTCTCGTGCAAGGGCATCGAGGTGGAGGATGACGGCTGCCCGGGAAAATGACCCTCCAGCATCGAACGATGGCAAGGCGCACTCTCGCACTAGGGCACTGGGGCGGAGGTTAACGGTTACACCACTGACTGGAGGAAGGTAGATGGAGAACGACGAAACTCTTCTACGACATCGTAAGCTACCGTAGATTGACGAAGTTATGACGTTGACGGAACATTCCGAGAAACTACTGAATTTAAAAACGACGACTGACCATCTTTATTTAATTCTGCCAAAGAACGTAAACGAGCTGTTTGTCCTTTAGTCATCACTCGTTTAACAGAAATAATATGAAGTATCGTTGAAGATTTCTGAGAAGATTACGTTATCTTAGAGAATTCCGAATCCAAACATTGTTTTTTAGACGGCAGTGAAGTAGAGCAGTTTGGCATTTTTTTTCCCAGACAAAGATTTTTTTTTTTTAATCTCCGTGATAGAAAATCGTACTTAATTTTCCCAGGTTTTGATACCATTGTTAACTCTCGTATGAGATCGGCGGAAGTTCTAATAAAAAACCACTAAAAATATTTTTTAGTAAGATTTATTACGACTCTATAATTATAATCTTTCCTTAGCCTATTTCCTTTTTGATTGTAAGCTTTTGAACAAAACTGAAAACAAACAACAACGCTGGCTCGTCTTCATAAGACTCGAAATTAATGAAATTCGTTACTTACCCATGGCAACCGACAGAAACATTCACTCATCAAAAACAAATAAATTTTTAAATAACATTTATAGTCTATTCGAACATCTCTTGGCTACCGTCCGTAAGCATACTATTCTAGCTTATCTCGTGACCCCTGTGCACTCCGATTGAAGGATCGATAAGGCAAATACACTCACGGACAATCCTTTTCAATTGCCGTGATGCTGCCTACGCATCGGTATCGATATATTCGATACGCTAAGGAATTTAAACAGTCATTTGCTAAAATAAGTCGTAACATAAGCCTTAAATGTATTAATCAAAGCTGCTATAAGAAAAAGCAAACAAAAAATCTTGCATGATTGAATTTATTAACGTAATCTTAAGGTATGATTAGATTATGAATTTTTTTACATTAATAAGACGACAATACTGATTCAAACAATTGTCTTAAAAATCTTAGTAAATAATATAACCTTTGTTTTTTCCTTACCTTTACAACGATACACTAAAGTAAACTTTCTTAGTTATAAATTATTGAAATAGGTCAGAAAGTATCTGAGATACGACTGATGAAACGATTAAACTGATTAGATACTCTCACACCTGCCCACACTAATACGCACACAAAATTGTGTAACATTTATACCTACTAATTTTCTTAAAAATTAATGTTTTCATTAGGTTAAACGGCATCTTCTCTTACAGTCGTAAAGAATTTAAACTATTTTCTCATATTCATGCACTCACAGCTTTAAAATTTTAAGCTACTTAAAATATTTGATTCTTTAAAATTGATAAGTAGAATTATTATGAAATATTTTAAAGTTCTCAAAGTTAAGCTACTTGCTGTAAGAATTTTGCGAGCTTGTTTACGATGTCACATAATAATTTTTTTATTCGTAACAGCTCAATCATTTCCAAAAAAAAAAAACTTATAAATTAATAAAAAAGAGTAAATTAAGCTTCGATTTGAAACATTAAGTAGTCATTATTATAAAAATACTATTAATTTGTGAAACTTACTAATGTTTGTCCATAAATGATGTATTTTTTACATATTTTGATAACCATTTGTATAAAATTAAGGTAATAATGTATTTTATGTAAAAAGGTTTTTTTTTTTTACACAGTACAACTTTTGCATACCGAGGTGTCAGTAACCACAAAATGTAAATTAGAAATGTTAATACAAGCCAAAATGTATTTAGTATAAGTATCCAAAGAAATATTTATGTACAATTGGGTGTACGTTGTATTTTTTAAGTAATGATTATTTTTGATATTATTGAAAGAAAATTAAGTTTTTTTGTGTCTTCGGCTTTTTTATCTCGTAAGTTGGATGTTTATAATTTCTCTAGAGTTTTAAAGCGTATAATTTATAACAATAACCTTAAAAATTATTTGTTCGGTTCTACGAAGTTAAAGTTGCAGAATAGTGTTGCTAATACAATATACAGATGTAACAAAGTATTCAAAAAGAAGCAGCATTAAAAAAGTATTTATTTTTACGTATTTGACAAAAAAGTGTTGACAACGTACATAAATTTAAATAAAAGTTGAGGTAAAAAATTAAAACAGAACAATCCATCGCATAAAAAAAAATGTTGACGGCAACGAAGATCAAACCCAGGATGCAAAAGAATCCCACCAGAGACATAAGCCTTAATCATCTGAGCTATCGCAACAATGAATCGTAGAGGTTTGGAAATCACATATGTTCATTGATAACTTCCAGAGCTTGGCCTATAGTTAATAGCAATTATGATAAATAAAATCAATTAATCTATCTACTCATCCCTGATCGTAAGGTACGTCACTTCTTATAATTTTATTTAATTCATGTTAAGGTGAAAAAATCAAAAATGTGTACTGGATGGAGGTTGCGGTTAGGGTGATGTGATTTCACGTAGTATTCTTGTGACGATGCAAACTATTGAATCAAGTTTTTTGATGCGTAATTGAAGTTATTGTCAACATGAACACATACTAATTTAAGATTGCAAAATACATATAATAATTCAAGCAAGCCGCAATATTGAGGATAAGCTTTGGAGCTTCATTATGAACATAAGTAACTTTTGGCTGAAGTAAACACATTTATCCATTTTAGCGCAGATGGCTTGCACGCAAGTTCGTCGTTTCGTTTTTGCATTCTTGGGCTCGAATCTTCGTCGATGTGATCTGACTTTTTAAAATCATTTTTATGGCCTTATTAATTATTTATTAACTTTTTTATCCTCAAATTCTTCTATTCTAATTAATTAGGCAAACGCATAAGTTAACATTAAATATTAAATGCGGTAGCGAATATTTATCATACTACAAAACTTAACTGATTTTCGCATCTTGCTACAGAAAATAAAAATAACTAAGGTTTTTAAACCAACAATTTAAAAACTTTAACATTTGTGCATGCAATTTTTATTGTTTTTTAATACTGTTTCACTTTTTACATCTAAAACAACACAAAATAAGCTATCGGTAGATGAGTACTGAAGATTTATTTTTAAGTTATTAGAAAAATTCTCATACGACATCCTATTAGTTGTTTTTTTCCTCGAAATAGTAAAAACTTATTTAAATGAATTGAAAAAAAGTTTTATTGAAGAAATCTATATAAGATACAATAATAGAAGCTAAAGCTTATTAAAAAGTAATAATTAAATTATTCAAGGTATTTAATATTTAATTTTATTTTTAATGCATGCATAAGCATTAATAATAGAAGAGTTTGGAGAAAAAAAATTAAAGAATAACCAGTAAGACCACCATAACAGAAAAAAAGTCATTGTCCATACTAAGATTTGAACCCCAGACTGCAAAAACGTAATGATGAATATTGTGCGAATCATCTATGCTACCAAAGCTTTGTGTATCTTATATGGTCAAAAGTTAATCAGGTTTATGGTGAAGCTCCGAAGCTCATCCTCAATATTAAGGCTCGGTGTATCGTGATTTTTCGAACAATTTTTTAATCATATTAGCTAATTAAAAGAACAAAGATCATAGTGTTTGTATATAGTTAATGTAGGCGTTAAATGTTTATGAACTTCCAATTTCTCGATAGACGAGTGGTGAAGCGTGATTGTGTCACACGCGGGCTCTAGCTAGCTTAAGTTCGATTTCACTTGGCTGCAGACTTTTTTTCTGACATAAGTGTACATCGGTGTTTAAGCGGTCGGTGACTACCTGTCTTGAAAACTCTCCACGTGAGATAAATCAAGTAAATGAATTTTTTGAAGGGAATACTGGGTAACAGGGAATCAACACAAGAAAACACTCATTTAAGGGAAAAAGCCACGTATGGCATAAGAACCCCGTTTTATTGAATTATAACAAACAACGACAACGAACAAGGAAGATATTGACACTTAAATGAAATATTACACTAACGAGGCAATGATAAAAAAAGGGGAGCGCGATTATGTGTGAATGTGAGTGAGTGTGTGTAGAGAAGACGTCTCGGGATGCTGATAATCCTGATGTCAGTGCGTGCGGCTGCAGTCCGCGCGCGTGAAGGTGATCTCGGCCAGCGGGCAAACACCGTAGTCACTAGGATGCGATGCTCTATCGGCGTCGAGATCAAGACGATGGAAAACGTAAAATTCGTGGCTGCAGAAGCTCGGCCACGAGAAAAGATGAAAATTAAGAAAGCTAGAGAAGATGTCCTTGGGTGCGGGATAACATACGAGCTAACCAACCACGAAGCTAACGCAACGAGATCAATAACTATACTACCGAGAGCCACCGTTGACCCTTACCTAAATGCGCCTTCGTTTCCCCACCCCTCCTGTCATTTCTACGAGAAGAAAAGGGCTAATTAGCGCGCGTTAATCATCTGCTGTTACCGAGTTGCGCATTTCGAAGTTAAAAATCCCATCACGCGTTGAATAAACGGGAAGGGAGGGAGAAAGAGAGAGAACAAGTGAAAAGAGTTGATGGAGGGATCGGAACCAGCTGATTGAACCAGATGCGCTCTCTATCTCTCTCTCTCCTTACTACCTAGACTGTGTTCCGAGCTCCAACAGAACATTTGGAGTTCGGAGTTAGTATTAACAGAAAGAAACCTACTTCTCAATTAATAAGTTCTTTATTTGAATATTATTTTAAAATACCGTGGGATCAGAATGAATACTTTTAGAACTCTTTATGAATTAAGATTTAAAAAAAAGTAACTCTTGGCGAACTCTTAGAAAACTCAAAAAAAGAGACATCAGTGGAATATTATAGGAATACCATAAGAATATTTCAGAAGCACTTTGCGAATAGAAAAATAAGTTCATCAGTGCATTCATAAAGAATTTTTTAGGAATTGTGGATGCCGGCTGGGTCGGGATTCGTTTATGTTGTCTTATTTCCTCTCTAAGTCAAAGCTATGAAATTAGTTATAATTTGCTGCTAGAGTCAATCTCTAAAACACTATCGTCCTTTTCATGAATGATGCAATTTACAGTTTTGGAAAGGCCCTGGTTAAAGCTGACTTCAAGGCGTACACTGCTTGGTCACACGAAATGCCAGTGTGTGACATAGCGAGGGGATGAATCGGATGTAAGATTAAAAGTAGTTACGAAATATGCTTCTGTTTAAGTATAGCGATTATTAACAATATTTTTGTTCAAAAAAGTATGTCCATACCAGTAAATAGTGTTTAAAAAGCATTATTGGATAACATATTATCTTTCTTAAGCTGTAGCTCAATAAGATTACTCGAAAATTACGTCCTATCTATGTAAAAGGGTGGATAATTTGAACAATTTTATAATTCAAACTTATATCAATAATTATTTTGTTTGCAATTGCCAAAAATAACGTTATCTATACAATTATCTAGAATAGCAGCGTGAAGCGTAACTGATTTAACTTCTACTCGCACGATTAGATACTTGGCAATAAATTTAGCCAATTTATTGGCTTATACAGGTCACACTTCTGTGTCTTTTTTAACTATTCGTACAATATGTGTTTCTTTTTTAGTATTGACTTGAAATTTGTAACTGTTAGAGTTATTCATTAGACAACATGCATCTTTACTCTTTACAAGATAAATTCGAATTTTTATACCACTCATGTGCATCTTATCTTGATTGAATACATCGTAGAAAGAATGTCTTATTACATCAAACACCTCACCACGAAACGGAAAAAATTTCTCAAAATCAAGTGTGACTCTTTAAATTTAGGTGAATAATTAACAGTGACTTCTTATAGGCCCTGTTAGAATAAGTATTATTACGTGCTAATACTAATTTTTAATTGAAGAAAACATTACCTAGACTAAAGAGTAAGTGCAAAAAATTTTTTTTAGTATTATTTTATTAATTTCTACCTCCTGTTCCTTACAGGAAGTGATTTTTACTTCAACATGAAGCATGGTGTGGGAAAGATCGATGTGATACTCACTTGCCCTTCGAATGACAAATCCTGGAGCCGCGTCACCCTCCCCACTGAGTGCAAAGATAGGATTGCGATGTAAACAACAGTGTTTTTAATGGATGTTTATGTTGCGAACAGCATTAAAATATCCATTTCAGTACATGTACACTCTGACAAATGACTCTGTAAAAAATGCATACTTTTCTTTTTATTGTTATTTAAATACATTGTTTATGTCTCTGAAATTACTTAAGGGTCTTCCTTTGGAGAGCTTTGTTTAACATATGATTTGCGTTTTTCTGATAAGTTATCATGTTACTACTCAGTCTATATCTCTTTCTTGATGCCGATACACGCGTATGGACTTGGATGCTGATAACTTATAACTTAATCCATTTATCATTTTACAAACTTTTTTAACTGCTGTTTTTCAGATTATTGTTTGACTTTTTAAGGCGAAACATTCTCTAACTCTTTTTTCGCTTTGAAAAGTTGAGTCATTGAAAATGTTGCACACTTGGTGGATCATGCTTAATGAATTTTTAATAGTTTTGTTTGAAGTGTAGCATAATCAGTAACGTACCATACTCCAATTGTATGCATTGACCAACCTGAAGGCTCACACTTATAAGTGTGAACATCAAATTTATCTAGTAGAGCACGAGAGATTTAGATTTAGATTTAGATTTATTAGGCTAAGGGCCATAGTCCCAGAATAGCCTTGATAAGGTAAATACAAATAAGACACAGAGATTGATACATTAGAGCTGCATAGCAGCAACAATATGTGTCAGCATAAATAATGAGAGAGAGAGAGAGAGAGAGAGAGAGAGGAGCTGATCCGTTCCTCGTTTCAACGATTTTAGATAAATAACTTTAAGAAAATATGCAACGAAAGTGAATTTTTCATGTTGTTTCCCGTTTGCTTTGCCGCACCATTCTCTATCTTACCTCCTCTGTCACCCTTCAGTCACACTTCTAAGAACACTACGCCACACTACCTCACGTCGCAGCACCAAAGCACATATCTAACAAAAGCAAATTTTTATGTTTATTAAATTTTAGTTTTTCATTTCTTACTCAACTCTCCTGAAAAAAAATTTTTACAAGAGTTTAACAAGTGACTTTCTGCATGCAAACCGAGTATGCTATCCACTCTGCCTCGAGTGAAATCGATAGTAAAAAACCTTTTACTTTTTCTTATATTATGATCGTACTTTCAGTGTTAATATTTATTTTAATTTGTTAATAATATTGACTCGACTATAAATTATATCTGTTTTTATAAATGGCTTATTTAAAAGAGATTTAATAAACAAATTCATTGCTT
Organism: Copidosoma floridanum; assembly: GCF_000648655.2. The sequence continues at coordinate 107,502 of NW_019379563.1, forward strand.
TTTTATTGCTTCTCATTTATTCCAAATTCATGAAAAAACAATTCCATACAATTTATAACTGAATAAAGATTAATTATAGGAACTTATAGGAACTGGTTTTTTTATATTTTTTTATATTTTCTAAGCCTTCTTTTAGGTAAATATTAATGGGTTTCGTATACGCAATTGAATATAAGAAAAAGTGTGTCAGCGCATGCGACAGATGTGAGTGCGATATGACAGATGTTATCAGAGTAGGTAGTTGTTTTGAAATAATCGAAAGATTCGATGAAAGCAGGTACTCTTATACAAGCTAGCCAAGTAGCACATCGTGTCATGGCTATATTCTGTCCTTTTCTTATGTATGTTCTGATCATCGGTCACTCCTACCAAAAAAATAGTACAATTTTTTTATCAATTTTGACTATTAAAAATATAAAATTATTATTTATGCATGTATAGCGATAGTGTACGTCATGAAGTGCAGGAGTAGAGGGAAAGAGACAACAACATTCTACCAATGATGAGAGTCCGCAAATTTCCCCCTCACGAAGCAATTGCCGAGCCGCCGAAAAACGGAGGATTGCTGTACGATCAAGACACAGCCACATCAGATTCTAGCTCTAGATTCTCTGCTTAGCAGGTCAAAGTACCTTGCTTTTTGGGCTTCTAGACTGATCTCACAACACTGGCCTATAGCGAGGTGCTTGGTGAGGCGTTGTGTCCGAGCCTTTCGCGTACACATTACGCCAGCTATTTTTAATATTCTTGTTATTCATTAATTATTGAATCATTCTTTTGATAATTCTTTTCTAACGGTTTTCAATTAATTTATTTGTTTTAAGAATAGCGTATTAAACTTTACGATTGTTCAAACACTTTAATAAGTTTTCATGCGAACGAGCGTCTTATGCCGTTTCTGTAATTTGAGCCACGCGCTCCTGTGTACAAAACTTGATTGAATACATGATATTTTAAATTTACACGTTATTTTGCATATTAATTGCGTTGAAAAACTATTTGTATGTACTATGACACCTTTCACGAAGTTGTAACGTTAGCCACCATAAGATAATTTATAGGTTTGCGGATAAAGGATCCTATTACCTTTCCTTTAGATGTTTGATATACTCGTAATATATTGAGTATTGACAAACATCTAAATTTTCCATAGTTCCTATCTTTTCATCTCTATATGAGAGTTATGGTCTAGGTAAGTACCGTGAACCCACGACTCCTTTATAGCCAACAACGTGATTTTCTCCTCGGTAATTAGCCGTAAATAATAACGAGAACGTCACAATGTATTATATTCTCTATAACTGTTTATTTATTAAAAATAATCACATTTACGTGAACAGTACCTAATTAACCTACTTAACGTACTTCAGATCAAATGTAGTAATGCATATAAGTAATTATTTACGCCATCTGAAAACCGAAAGTTATCCTAATATTATTCATCCACGTTATTGTCAAATTTGAAAATATAAGAACCTTTACGTTTTTTCATATGGACGGGTATAGATGTGATGTTAACTTTAGACAGTCTTACGCACTAATCCCTATTCAAGCGTATCTAACGTTAGTTACGTGGCAAAATAACTAGTGGTACTGTCTAAGTAGAATGTCACGGTGCTGTTGCTTGATAGTATGAGAAAAAAGTTTCAAGTGTTATCTATTTTGATATTTTCGAGTTTTCTTACTCGCACCCAAGAATTGAGCCGATCGGGGAAATATACCCACTCAATTAGAGCTACTTTGTTTGTACCACAACCTCTTGTTCGAATGACTCATTCTATTTTCAACTTGTCCACCTCTTCCATTCACTCTATACCGAAAAGAGTCAACTCCTGGGTGTAAGAGAATCCATCCATCTTTTTGTTGTTTAAATCCTCCAAGACATACGTATACTTTTTTTGACGATACGATATGCTCTTAATCTTAAAATCTCTTTGCTGTATTTTTTTTCGTACACTTCCTCTAGCGTTATTTTGTATGACTAATGTGTACGTAGGCACTAATAAATGATTTAGCTTTTTGAAACCATACCCTTCTTTTTCTATTGTATTTTTGCAAACGTGATTGTTTTCTCAAATTGTCCCACGCTATTTAAGCATTCAGTAAGTTACCTTTGGATGATAACGTTGCTGTATTAGTATGAAGCGTGTGGTTGTAAGCATAAATAATATTGTGTATCACGTTAATGTAACGTTTAGAGTTTTTATGCGTAAAAAATAGCCACACTTACTCTTGAATTGTTTCATGAATTCTCACAACTACAGCCTTGATATCAGGGTTTTGTGTGAATCTTAATTTAATGTCACGTCACTCTAACATGGTCTGAATTTTCGATCCAACATACTCTTTTTTCCAGTCGGACTGTAATCACAAGGGTATATGCTCCTTTGCTCGTTGAAGAATTTTCTCAAAAGTTTTCGAGATGTGACATAACGGCTTGTGTCGTACGAGTTCAAGCCATGCATATTTACTAAGTACGTCGACCACCTTTAGTGAGTAGCAGTATCCATCATTATAATCTCTTATACTTGTTAATTGAATCCCGTCATGCTAGCATAAATCATCAATTTGTGATATCGTTACGTAATCTTCGAAACGTATAGCCATATCAGCCGATGTATCATGTAGAAATATGATTTGACAACGGTTTTCTACCTTTACTGTTAACGCGTATTATATTTTGGGCTCCAGCATAACCAGATTTTTATGCATCTATTTTTTTCTTACTTGACACTATATAACTACCACTCCTAATTATTAATTATTTTGGTGTATTTGTTCTGTATAAACACTGTTTAGCTGTATTTAATAGGTTCGTTGGAATGTGACTGATTCTCATCATGTTCTGAGTACAAGCTGAATCACACGCAGTGTCCAAAATTTAGAAAAACTTAGTCAATTTTATAAGTTCCATGGGTACATTAATCGTCTCTTTCTTGTCTTTTTTTCTAAATTTTCAACCGTATTGTTAATTTTTCGCCGGCTTTACCTGCTCTTTTTCTTTTGCACACCTTATTGAAGAGTTTAATAATGTTTGAACCGCTTACCGTATATTAATTCAGCATAATTGTACGAGTACAATTCTATTTAAGTCGTTCACAAGCTGTAATCTTTCAATACTTTAGTAAAAGTTTGAACATACGATTTAGATATATTCTCCAGTGTATGATTTTCCAAGAGAAAATATAAAATTACATCGATCTCGTCAACGTCTAACTTGGAGTCTCAATACTACCAACCACATTCGTTCTCTTTAAAAAATGATGCTGAATCAATACCTAATGGTAAATAATTAGAGCAGTTTTCTATAGGACCTGGATTCTTTTCAAATTCAAAATTTCATAAATTTCGGCAATAAGATGCTATAAGTTATTACTAGTCATATGTACTTAAGACTCCTTAAAAATTAGTTGATGTAGTCATGTTGAGGATCCGTCAGCATGTCAGCATGTTTAAAACGTTTGAGCATCTTCTCAGGTAGTATTATCATTTTACGAGAGCGATCGAATATTAAAAGCATGTATCAGTCTAGAAAGAAGAACGTTAAGGATAGAAGCGGTAAAAAACTACCTTTAGTTTGCAATAAAATCTGAATTCTTTTACCCCAGTAATAGATTCATTGCTACTGTTAGAGTGTGAGGGAAGCACCTGTGACAAACTAATGTTAGGCAAGCTTATAATTATTTAACATCTTTTGCTCCTCTTCTTTCAACTCTATGTTATCGTATACAATATTTAATGTACATTCATGTACACATGAAAGCTGAAGTGTCGATCAGACGAAGAAAAAGCTTGCGTGGTTCAGCGTCTTTGCACTGGTTGAGAGAAAACAGGGAAAAAATATTATTCTAATTCAAGTTATTTTGCACATATTACACTGCGCTCCTTTATTCTTTTGATTAATGCCCGATACACCATTATTAACAAAAAATAACCAACATTTTGTTTGACAATACTTGTTTAATACTTTTTTCATATCGTATTATTTAATGGGATTTTACATATTTTTAAAGATAAATATTCTGAATCATGTCATTAAAAAATATGCATGCGCACCCGGAAATTTCTCCATTGTACTTTGCAATGGACCGACAAGGTAGTGGAGATCATTCTTCACTTGGACTTCGTCAAGAGCACATCAGCAGAAGCAAGGACACCGAGCTTCACTACGCATGCGTAGAAGATAATCTCCATGGCTCTCCCACAGCACTTTTCCTTTAGGAAATGCTTCCAGTTCAACGATTCAATAATTAATGAGCTCTTTGTAGCTTGCAGTCTTCTTATATAAAAAGTCTAATAATCCTCATATTTCTTACTCGCACACGCATGCACACATCGCTCCCACTCTATACGGGAATACAAGGCAGCGCTAAGCATTGGAAGAGTCATTATTCGTGGTTATGAATTTTAAAATAATTTATCTTTTTGCCCTCATTCAAATTTAAACCTCGGTCTCTGGGGTGATTATCAGGTACGTTATCAACTGCTATACCAAAGAGTTGGTATGCACCTTTACTTATAAATAGTGTAGAATACGTCTCATGGACAGTAAGTGTTACACAAAATGTCTTAAAAGATAGCTTGAAGATAAATAACTTAAGCATTATCTGATATTATCTAAGAAATAAGTAAAAAATAATTTAAAGATGACTCGCAGGTGTCTTTAAACTAACTTAAAAATAACTTTAAGCTAACTCAAACATGTATTTACGGCTGTTTATATCCATCACGTGGTTTAACGTAATTTTCTACGTCAGTAATGTTAATTTAGCCGCACGCTTGATGAGAGCCCCAACCAAACGCCCTTATCAGTGAGATACAACCATTGAATTTCACCTCTCCAAACAAGCGTAAAAAAAATCAAGTCAGTTAATTTGAATCACATATTGACTTTTTCTTACATTTAGATTTGTCTTTAGATTTTTTTCTCTGCCAATTCCGTCTCTTTACGTCTCTTCTCAAATTTTTCCACATTTCTTGTCTTTGCTAGTTTTCTTCTCCTCCTTTACTTCAGCTGCAGCTGCTCCTGTGACCTTTCTCTATGACGGTCAAAAGACGAATAATGCTAAGAGGGCTAGACGTGTTCTGCGTTAGTATTGCCATTAGCTACTATCTGTGGTTGCGTGACGGCATCTAAATCAGTTCTTCATCTCGTAAGTATGAGTTCATGTTTCATCTTAACAACAATCTTACGATAGTTTTCATCAAATCCAATATCATATCAAGAAATCAGTACATTAAAATAGATGTTAATATTAGTAATAGTTCTTTTATCTGAAATCTTAAACCAAACTGCATTTTAATTTATTAGATCCTGATCAGGACTAAGTGTAAGCCACTTTTTTATGGAGGTCGTCAGACCCCCATTTTATTTTCATCTATCTCTATAGCATTCACCTCATACCTCATTTCTTCGATTACATGGCAGATGGCGCTGTTTACCAATTCAGTACTTGTTGTTGCCCTACTGCTATTTGACTTAACTAATTTATTTTGAATGTGAAGGAAACTGCGTGACGGTTATAAAAACAGGTCTTGATGTTTAATCGATACATGGATTTCATCTCTTATATTACAAGTTGCAGATACGTATGGTTGATGAGCATGGATCTCATAGTGTGCAATAGATTCGTCAAATGTGACAGGTGACTAAATGCTTAGAATCTCTTCTATGCTTAATGTAACAAGATAAGAATATATAAGTTAGTTTTTACCAGACCCTTTTATTTTTAGTCCTAGACTTCTTAGAAGTTGATTGTTTTGATGTATTAGCTTCTGACATTTCAGCTTTTTTCTCTGTTTACGTGTTGACGGTTGGGATGTTCGATGTTGACTAAGCGTTGGAGTGTACATCAAGTTGCTTTGATACCTTATATAATTAAAAAGTGATTACCATTATTCTTAAGGTCTCATGTGCAACCTTATGCTTATGTCTCCTTGATGAAAATTTACCAATTCTTTGTCCTGGTCAACTATATGAAATTGTGTGTGATTAATAGTGCTCCCAACAATCAGTAAAGGAATTATCTGTGAAGGCATTTTTATTATTTTGTATCCTAGCAAAACTGCTAAGAAAAATTCGTCAATTGAATCAACGTTCTTTCTATTTATATAGGCTCCAGTAGTAATGTTTCACTCAACTCGTAATGCGTTTACTTCGAGAATAGCCACAGGTGAGTCGGAGTTGTGGGTGAAGTTACTTTCTTATACTCATTCAGTAGATCCTAAGAGTTTTCCTGTATAATTTTTTAGTGTGAAATCAATAGCATGATTACACATTATAACCCTGCGAAGCGAAGTGTATTATTGTTGGGTATTACATCAATGGCTATATTATTAGGCTACAGCTATTACACGTATTACATACGTCTACAATAAATGACTTAATATATCAAACTTCGTAGCTACCTGTGAGATAAACGACCACTTGATTACCTACATAAAATTTATTTTTAACTTTGTGATATTTAAAATTAAATTAAACGGAAGAAGTTCTACTAAGCCAAAAATATAGCCATATTTCGAGGATAATTTAATAGGCAGAAAATACTGCGCTTATGATACAAAAGAAGTACCAGACAGACCAAGTAATAACATTTCTTCTATGACTGCTAAAGAGCAAATAAATCATTTGTGATTATGACACTACTTGACAGTCTTGATATTTTTGATAGTTATACTCAAATTTTTTCACTCCCAAGTATAGCATTAAATGCAAAAGTGGCTGCAGACTAACGAAGCTATCAAAGTAAGCAACATTGTTACAATATTTTTAATGAGCCACTTAATGTATTCCAGGTTAATCTTTATCGTCAAGATTTACCGTATCAGATTCACGATATAGTGGCCTATTTGAAGGTAAATTGTTTCGCATGAATACCCTACAAAAATTGGGAATTTTAGGTTTTTCAGCATATTTAAATAAATCAATGTTGGATTAACGAGGTTTGGGAGTATCATTCAAAAAGCTGAGGAACGGGGAGTCCCCCCTGCCCGCGTAGATGTGACTTCTTTACCTCGCACCTCCTCTTGCGTTCTACAAACTTCAAACTGTACGACTGTAATTGATTATATTCTTAAAAAATGCCTGGCAAGTCGTGATTTTTTTAATTTAGTATCTTCCTTTTATACTTAAGCATCTATAAAAACATTTTTTTTTAATGTAACACATTTATAATGTGCACAAATTTTTAATTAAAAAGCAACTTAACCTTGTTCTCTCATAAGAGATCGTGTTAAATTGTCAATATTCAATAATTACTTTCTCGAAAAATTCATGTGCAGTTCTTATATGCTCAACTATGACATACATTTTTTTGGCACGATTCTACATTTTGAACTCTTCTCGCAAACCTTCTTAAGCTTGATCAGCATTTGTTACTTCATTAGTTTTTTTTTTTTTTTTTTTTTTTTTTTTTAAAGCCTCTTTCATTATATAGTTTTAAGTAGATAGCTAATCCAGTTAAATGTGATTAAAGTTTGAGACCTTTTCCAAATGCATTAGCTTATATAGTTTTATTGTCTCTGTGGCTTTCTTACAGCTACTGCATAGCAGCTTTACTAACGTTCATACTGTTCAATATTTTAGCTACACCATTTGCTAGTGCGTCGGTTGCACTTAAGCCAGCAAATGAGAGTATTAGAGGTAGTTCACCACCAGTTCAAGCAGTGAAAGGTAAGATACGTAGTATTTTTACATTTTTTTTACCAACTGCTTTCTTAACTGCACTACGTACCCTTCGAAGCCAAAGTGATAAGATCGTGTGCATGTTTGTTTTTTTTATTTATTTTCCATGACGCTACCTTCATAACTGTACGCAAGGCAGTGTACGGTCTCTATTCACTTTTTACACCCATGCCCAGTTTACTTCTGAGCTTTATGTAAGACTTTTCAAAAAAATTGGAAAAATCATGCTACGGAAATTGAGCTTTTCAGACGAGCCGGAAGAAATGAAGAAGAGTTAATGCTTACTAACATAATTATTGCAACATAAGAACTGCAAAACTCTATTTATATTCGCAATATTATTCCTATAGTGATCTTAATCTCGATAAAAAAAAAATTCAGTTTGCATTGTTTTATGATATAAACGCTAATTTTCAGAATTTGTAACATGGTAAAGATTATGTCCTGCTGTTAAGCTAAGTCCAACTTCTACTCCATGTATCTCTTATCCTCATTGATTGCTCCAAGCAAAATAAGTTTCTGAGCTATGCTGCAATTGATCAATGTTTGGGATTTCAATCTCACGATAATTTTCACATCAACACATCAGCCTATTGCTTGATTCTGCACGATCACACTGTTCAATATAATTCGATGAGCAGAGACGTAAAGAAACTCATGTAAAGAAGTGGTGGGGGCTTATAGTGGTTGGGGGAGGGACTGTAAGGGCTCATGTCAAGCCCTCTTAGCATTATTCTTCTTTTAACCGTCATAGAAAAAGTAGCAGCAGATAAAGCAGAGAAGAAAAAGAAAGCAAGTGACGACAAAAAAAGTGAATAAAATCTAAGAAAACTCGCGAAGAGAAGGAGTCAGCAAGGTAACAATCTTAAGACAAATCTAAATTTAAAAAAATAATGGTGTTATTTCTAAAGAATCTATCCGTATATTAGAATTCCAAAAGGTTACGTGATTCTCGCGGTATATATAGTCACTTGAGGGAAAAATAACACAGGCCTTATGGATGCTATTCTATTTTTATTTTTTTTTACACGGTCATCGATTGTAATACGATGCAAGCCTTTCAATAACATATTTTAGAGGAGATAACAATACCTTGGCTATTTTTTCCTAACTCAATCAGTTTTTTGCAGCTTAAAACTTTCCTTTAAAAGTGCGAAAACGCACATTTAACCTGTACAAAAGTCATGTTTACACACCTATACAGGGATATTCTTAAGTACTTGGAGAGCGGGGACCAGCGTGTAGATCAGCTTCCCCTGAGTCAAAATCCGTTTACAGAATAATTTTTTAACAATTATTCATTAAGTAAATGGATTTACAAAAGTGCTCAATTTCAGAGTGTTTAGAACGCCAATTTCAATGGCGCGGGCTGCCATGAAGTGCAGTATCATGGATCGAAACAACATAGCAACAAACCTCTAGGTCGGTAAACAAAGTCTGAATAGATCCCCTAGCGGGCAGGAGATGGCGCTCAAATGTAATTAAAATAGTAAAAACGTAGAGCTATAAAACTATTAGAAGGACATAAAGGGCTGAGTATCACAAACGTAAAAACAAATAAATAAGCGTACGAAAAGGTTATTTAGTTAACCAAAGATATTATTGTGAGATCATTCTACATACGATAAAATTGACAATGACGATGTAGATAATTATGATAATGATAAAGATAATAAACATGATAATTAATATAATATAAGAAAGAAGATACAATTGTAAACAACATTAATAATAATAAAGACAAATGTTTAACGTAAGCGGCTATCAGGTGAAACTTGGGCCGCACTTGGGTAGTACTTGAGCAGTGGCGATTAGGTGGTACTTGAACGCCACTTTAGCGGCACTTGGGCGGAATTAGAGCAGTGGCACTTGGGCGGCACTTTGGCTATAGTTTGTCGGCACTTAGGCAGAATGTGAGCAGCGGCACTTGGGCGTTAATTGGGCAGCACTTGAGCGGCACTTAGGCGGCACTTGGGCGGCACTTAAGTGGTACTTGGGCAGCACTTGGGCAGAATTTGAGCAGCGGCACTTGGGCGGTACTTGGGTGGCACTTGGGCCGTACTTTGGCAATACTTTGTCGGCATTAAGGCAGGATTTGAGCAGCAGCACTTCGACGGTACTTGGGCGGTACTTTGGCGGTACTTTGGCAGAATGTGAAAAATGGCACTTGGGCGGTACTTTGGTAAAATTTGAACCCGCTGCTCACATTCTGCCCAAATACCGCCAAAGTACGGCCCAAGTGCTGCCCAAGTACCACCTTAGTGCTGCCCATGTGCCGCCCAAGTGCCGCTTTTCACATTCTGCCCTAATACCGCCAAAGTACGGCCCAAGTGCCGCCCAAGTGCCGCTGCTCAAATTCTGCCCAAGTACCGCCTAAGTACCGCCCAAGTGCCGCTTTTCTCATTCTGCCCAAGTACCCTAAAGTCGGCCCAAATGCCGCCCAAGTACCGCCAAAGTGCCGCCCAAGTGCCGCTGCTCAAATTCTGCCCAAGTACCGCCCAAGTGCCGCTTTTCACATTCTGCCCAAGTGCCGACAAACTACAGCCAAAGTACCGCCTAAGTACCGCCCAAGTGCCACTTTTCACATTCTGCCGAAGTACCGCCAAAGTACGGCCCAAGTGCTGCCCAAGTACCACCTAAGTGCCGCTTTTCACATTCTGCCCAAGTTCCGCCAAAGTACGGCCCAAGTGCCGCCCAAGTACCGCCAAAGTGCCGCCCAAGTGCCGCTGCTCAAATTCTGCCCAAGTACCGCCCAAGTGCCGCTTTTCACATTCTGCCTAAGTACCGCCCAAGTGCCGCTGCTCACATTCTGCCCAAGTGCCGACAAACTATAGCCAAAGTACCGCCCAAGTGCCGTTTTCCACATTCAGCCCAAGTGCCGACAAACTACAGCCAAAGTACTGCCCAAGTACCGCCCAAGTGCCGCTGCTAACATTCTGCCCAAGTGCCGACAAACTATAGCCAAAGTGCCGCCCAAGTGCCACTGCTCTAATTCCGCCCAAGTGTGCTAAAGTGGCGTACAAGTACCACCCAAGCGCCACTGCTCAAGTACTACCCAAGTGCGGCCCAAGTTTCACCTGATAGCCGCTTACCTTAAACATTTGTCTTTATTATTATTAATGTTGTTTACAATTGTATCTTCTTTCTTATATTATATTAATTATCATGTTTATTATCTTTATCATTATCATCATTATCTACATCGTCATTGTCAATTTTATCGTATGTAGAATGATCTCACAATAATATCTTTGGTTAACTAAATAACCTTTTCGTACGCTTATTTATTTGTTTTTACGTTTGTGATACTCAGCCCTTCATGTCCTTCTAATAGTTTTATAGCTACACGTTTTTACTATTTTAATTACATTTGAGCGCCATCTTCTGCCCGCTAGGGGATCTATTCAGACTTTGTTTACCGACATAGAGGTTTGTTGCTATGTTGTTGCGATCTATGACACTGCACTTCATGGCAGCCCGCGCCATTGAAATTGGCGTTCCAAACACGCTGAAATTGAGCACTTTTGTAAATCCATTTACTTAATGAATAATTGTTCAAAAATTATTCTGTAAACGGATGTTGACTCAGGGGAAGCTGATCTACACGCTGGTCCGTGCTCCTCAAGTACTTAAGAATATCCCTGAAGCAGCGGCGGGAGAGATTTGTACAGGTTAAATGTGCGTTTTCGCACTTTTAAAGGAAAGTTTTAAGCTGCAAAAAATTAATTGAGTTAGGAAAAAATAGCTAAGGTATTGTCATCTCCTTGAAAATATGTTATTGAAATGATTGCATCGTATTACAACCGTTGACCGTGTAAAAAAAAAAAAAATAGAATTGCACCTATAAGGCCTGTGTTATTTTTCCCTCAAGTGACTACATATACCGCGAGAGTCACGTGACTTTTTTAAATCCCAATAGTACAGTAGTAGTAAAATTTATGTGGACGTATACATATACATATATACATAGCACAGGCGAACTACTACATTACGACAGAATTAGCTTTAAATCCATTGAATTTTCGGGAAATTAATAGTAGCATAAGCAAATTATCATGGCTAGTTCTTATGTTGACAACAAATTGTACACTTGGCTGGGCAGTGGGGTGACAGCTGCTCACCTAAGCGGCTCAGTTGGATGAGCCGTCGCCACCTCACTACACAGTCAAGTGCACCATGCGCGAAGGACTGCTTTTTTACTATTAATGTTTAACATAGTTTCTCGTGGTTCAGTAAAAGGGCATTTGGAGACTTAATAGATGAATTTTTAACCAACAAGAGCGTTTTTGAAAAATGAAGCTACGTTGTACCAAAACTTTTTTACGGCTATTTTACGAAATGACATTTTTTTAGTTTTCTTAGCAGTTCGCGAAAAGTTTAAACCCGATCTGGCTAAAATTTGGTGTGTATGTTAGGGGCACTGATACTGACTTGATGTCTAAATTTGAGCTATGAATATTTTTAGAACATGAGTTATTGAATTTTCAAAAATGGCCGAAAATTACAGTTTTTTTTACAGTTTTCGAGAAAACAGATTTACCCATTGAGCTTAATGCCACTCACTTTTTTCGTCTAAGAATCGCACAACTTTTTTATGCTTAACTTTTTTTCGTACGATTTTTAGTTGTTTTTTTCCTAGGCGCAACAAACCTGTTTTGGACACTTTCACCATTTTTTGGGGGCCTTTGCTAAACTTCTGAGGTGTTTAAAAGTAGTACAATTTGTTAAGAACACAAAAAAATAGCGATGATGATTTTTTCATGCAATTTCCCGATCCAAAAAGTTAATTTTGTCATACTACTAAAAAATTTAATACACCTGAGGGCAAAAAGATTTGTCATTTTAAAAGTCATAACCACGAATAATGACTGTTCCGATGTTTAGCGCTGCCCTGTTTCTCCGTATAACTAGAGTGAGAGGAATGTGTCTATACGCATGTGAGTAAAAAAGATGAGAGTTACCAGGACTTCTATACAACAAGGCCGCAAGCTCTAAAGCACTCATTAATCAATGATTCATTGAACTGGAAGCGTCTTCTGAAGGAAGAGTGGTGTGGAAAAGCCATGAAGATCATTCTCTATGCATGCGTAGTAAAGCTTGGTGTCTTTGCTGCTGCCAATATGCTTTTGACTGAGTCCGAATGAAGAATAATTGCTATGATGCTTAGTGCTATCTTGTATCCTCGTGGGAGTAACGTACGCATGCGCATGTAAGTGAGAAAGGTGAGGATTACACACCGTTGATAATGCACATTTAAAGATCCATGCAACTGATCGTAACGCTGATGTAAGTTATCGTCCGTGACTTTATTTAACTATAAACTCGAAAATTACTTAATACTTATATATATTATACTAATAGAATTCGAATGTTTGATCAAAACTTAAATACGTAGTAGGCTTTAGTCTTCTCATTTTCAACAAATTATAAGTCTCTTAGTAAATACGCACCACAGATAAAGTAACTAAGTGTGCCCAAGCTCTTCCATTTTAACTAACTGTGATAGTTATTAATAAAAACAGCTTAAATTTGAAGTGACCAAGTATAATTTTGACTTTCCTTATTCTTACTAAATGAAAATTTCAGTTAATAATCTAATTCCTGAAATAGAATTATCCAATGCGGTCTCGTCGTGTTATCTTCTCATATATACATATATATAAAGCCCCCTCCGACCCCTTGCGCGCTCCATGTGCCAACCACTTATTTTCAGTTTAAAATTGATTAGTAAAATAAAAAAATTTCTTATTTTTCGTTTACGATTTTCTATTGAAAAGTAACCTAATCAAAAATATTAACACATTGATTTTCAAGATAAAATACTAAAATATGATTTTTATAATTTAGAGGTTAGTAAGATAATTGAAAATACAAAAAAATTGGCAATACTTTTGACACATTAATTATTTATTATAAGCTGGTCTTTGCACCCTATTCGTGTTATTA
>NW_019379563.1:121224-161894 GCF_000648655.2 Copidosoma floridanum
CTTATTATAAAATTATTAAAATTTTTTATTACATTCGTACATAAAATTGATTGAAAAAAGTTATTAATTGTGAATGTTCTGAAAAAAAATATTTCTATGAAAAACAATTTAAAATTTAGATTTTCAATGATTAACTCTTTCATATTCACTTTTATGGTCACGTTTTATAACATCTCTTCGGAAAAAATTTTTACCTCACTGACAACGCAATATTTCTCTTTTTTTTCTATGCACGAGTAAATGCCTGCTTAAGTTGGTTTGTCTTTTAAATAATTTGTAACAAATAATACATAGTTTTAATTCACTATCTTGATGTTCTTTCTCATGACGATTGGAATGTTTTCAACTTTGTATCACCATTTTGCGTGTGTCGTACAGAAAAAATTTTTTATTGTGGTTTTTTCATAAATTTTTAGTGTGTCTTCTTCTCGAAAAAACAAATAGCAGTATTTCCACTTATACAGAAATGAAGAGATGGAAAAAAATTTCTGGCTTATGAAACCAATGTGTAAAAAACAAACTTTTTGAACCCTGAATAGTTAATAGAACATAAGAAGACACGTCAAAAATTATTATACGTTTGTGATACTTATAAAATTGTTTTTACTTTAAAACAAAATTTCGTAAGACATCAAAAAGAACACAGTTTAGAAAAAAAATAACATGAATATATTTTAATAAAAAATTTAAGAAATCCACACATTTAAATAGACAGATGAAAATTCACAGTAAATGTAAAATCTAACAAATTTATACAAAATGTGAAAAAGGATTTTCAAGGTTAGAAAATTTGAAAAGACATATAAGAATTTACAATTCATACATCCATAATGTACACTTTTTCGAAATAAATTCTTATTGTGGTACACAAATAGTTTACTTTTCTTTATCATTACAGGATGTTATTTAAAAAAATTTAATATCGTACAAGTTTAAAACTTCTTAAAAATATATCGAAGTCTCTTGTACAATACTTAGGTTGATTGTCACAGTCAAGACAACTACCCAATAAAACGCAATCATTTTCTAAGCGGTTAAAGTTGTTCCGAAGTAAGGTGGGGATGGACGAGACTGGGCGAGATTTCCCTATGCTTATACATTGGGCGCTGTAGATATTCTTTTTTGCCCTGTTAACTATCCAACTATCTTACAAATTTTTTTACTCGATATGAAACGAATATCTGAATCTATATAAATATCTACTCTATATGAGTCAGTATCAAACGAAATCTGTATTGATGTTATGATCATATTTTTATGACTTAGTTTTTTACACTTGAAGTTAATTATGATGTTATTTTTTATCTTAACGTTCAAATATTTTTCTCAGAAATCCCTAAATGTTAATGATCTTGGTCGTAATCGATGCGGAATATTTTTAAAAATGTGTAGCTGTTTTTTGAAAAAAATTGTATTATAACGAAAAGAGCTATCGCGAGTTGATTGCAAATACAACTAACTCTCTCCATTGACACTGTAGTTAAGCGGTTAAAATGACGCATTTAAATGATTTCTTAACTCTGTTAATAAATTTTCAATTGACTTGCAATATTACAGAGACATGGCCTTCTTAGTTGACTATCTATACGATTAATTTTAAGTTTATCTCATTACTTATGATTGTTTTCTAAACAACTCTAAGTCCTTAAAACTCATCTGGACCAGTGGTTTAATCACACATACAATTTACCCCTCAAGAATTAATGGTGGGGTGTGGAGAGGGATGAAAGGGGCTTAGAGGCTGAATCCACTTGAAATAACTGTATCATATAGGAAGATATATTTATATTGTAAAACGTTTGCCAGCAATTATGACTAACGTGTGTGTTTTACTTTTTACTCACTATATCTTCACGTTAATTGTATTCGGGAAGGTATCGAGTGGTTTACGGTCGTGTGTGACGTCAACTGCAGCAATCTGTAGTCTAGTGTAGGTTACGATATGGAATAGCTTTTTCTTTAACTTTATTACATCACCCAAGCCGAGCAAATACTCTAAGACAACTTTCTTAATTTAATCGAGTATATTTTCCAATTTCATAAACAGCCACGTAAGTTACAATACGGACGCGGCACACCACAAAGGTGATGGCCCAGCGTCATGGCTTGCTGTAATCTTTACGCTACGTTACACTTTGCGTTTTGTTAATGTTTACACTTGTGATAGGGGACTTGGGTAGACTCGTACAGATATTAGGGTCAGGTAATGCGGGACAACTGCTTTAATACTCTAGAACACACAGGACCAACACCAACTACAGTCACCTACCAGGATGTCACTGATGACGATTTCCTTGATCCTCTCGGAGATGCTATCTGCGTCAGGGGGCCCCGGGGAACCTGGGTGGCCATGCAAGGACTCACTGGTGTGTGTGTGGCACTGGAATGTCAGCGCTATTTCTGCGCTGTAGCTCGGCAGGCGAGAGTCTACTGATGCCACGCCGCGCTGCTTCGGTGCTAGCCTCGCAGTGAGCTCAAGTGTCTCCCTTGTCTCGCCACGCAGGTGCACCGTATGCTATGCGGCCCACCACACACTATCAGCCAACACAGCACTACAAATTGGCCACCAATACTATGATTGCTCCCGGGACACTGGGACACCGATAGCTATCGTTCACAGATCCACTCTCTCAATATCACACACGCACATCCATCTTCCGGAGTAGGAAGCACGGAGAGGGAATCAGACCAAGCTCTATACTTAGTTACTCTTAACGCTGTGACCTCCAGGCCTCACACCGGAATTTTGTACATTACAGCAAGCCACATACAGGAGAGAGAAAGCTACCTACGAAACTCTCGCCATTTATTGTCAGTGACAAGGGCTGTGTGACGTGTTTGGATATATTTCCAATTCACCACGTCACAATTTATATATAGTTATTTGTGTAGAGCATTTAACATATCCCCCCCCCCCCAACAAATAAGCTCAAATTCGACCGTTTTTATCGTTAACTTGACACTTCTCGCTTTTTTCTGAAACTTCCTGGTGCCCCCACACCATTTTTTTGTTTCCCCACAGCCCTTCCACAACCCCCAACAGTTTTCCACAACGCCTCTACAGTCCTCACACTATTTTCCTTGTCCTTCCACAACCCCCCCTACAAATCATACTTAGTTCGCAAAATAATTATTTTCATCTATTATGCCACACTACCAAAGAGGTAAAAAATGAACTTTATACGTATTGATGAAATAATTCATTTTTGATTAATAAGTTTTTAAATTTTAATCACGTACTATTGCAGTAACTGTCACTTGTGCTTAAAGTTTTTATAAATGTAACTATTGCTTCAACTTTTAAATTAAATTCATAGGGTGGAAGACCTTTCCGAACACGATTTAAAAATTTAAATACAAAATTTATATAAATGTTGCTGTCAGATTTATCAACATCTTTGTAAGTTATTTGATCCATGCTATAGTAAGTTGATATATTTTCATTCAGTTGGTTCAATATTTTGTTACTTAGAAAATAAGTACTCATCATGAGAAGTCAGTATGACTTTATTAATCAAAAACTTATTGCACTCATCAAATATTTTTGAAAACATATTATCAGTCTACCCATGTCGAATAACAATTTAAGAAAATTGATATCTATCGAACGAATATTTATAGTTAATTTAAAAATATAAAAAATTCCCATAAAAATGATGATTCAGTCTCAGTTATTACTATACTTTAATTACTACTTCCTATAACAAAAATAATTTGATAAAAATCTCCTCCTGAAACAATTGATTTGTTCCTAAAATGGATGTTTGTATTATAGAGATCACGCAAAGCCCCGTCTACTATTTCTAAGGCTTTTTTAAAATCAATGATGCCCCATCCCAAAGTATTAAATCAACTTTCTGGGATTTTTTTTCCGGATTTCATCTCTAAAAATATACTTTCTCTATTGTCTAAGTCTAACCGTGAACGAAAAATTCTGTGACCGCACGGAAGATTGTTGTTACCAGAAAAACAGGTACTATATGTTAGTACAAGTATTTTCGATACTCTGTACAAGAAAAATGTGTACTGGTACAGGTATATTTGGTACGGTAGTATACTTTAAAGTACCTTAGTGAGTATAGATAAACCTCATACTTAGTACGTCAAAATCCGATACGTGGTACGGGTTTTTCCTGTACCAGTACAGAAAGTTAGTCAGCCAGTGGGAGCATATAGAATGACAGTATATATATACGTAGCTGTGAAAGTTCAAGAGGTTAGGATTTCAGTATATCCACCACAACACAATATAAAGTTCAATACATTGATACGAATCTAACAGGATGTAATGATAAGTGCAGTAGGCACTTGTAGTCACTTTCCTGTTGCGTATAATAATTGGTTTTCACTCGCAAAGAACAATTTACATATTGAGCCAAAATAACAATGACAATCCCCTACATGTATGCAAGTATTCACATATATATATACATACATATCTCCACTGTATATTATAAGCGCACGTACTATGCGCGGTAGACGGTACAGTAGAAAGCCATGCGCAGTATACAAATTTAATAGATTATCCATGGTACAGAAAAATCCTGTACCGGTTGCAGAAATCTCCAGACCTGTACGTTATTTTTCTATACACATCACTTTTGGTATAGCTTATTCTGGTAACAACAATCTTCCGTGCGGTCATTCCTGTTGAAAGCAATATCGAGGCGATGCCAGTCTAAGCCATTGATAGAATTTTTTAACCTTGTGACATAAAGTAATTATTCAATGTTGTTTACAAAAAAGTTTCTCCCAATCCTCCAGGACCACCAATAAAAAAAATTCTGTTAGTGTGCTCACATGTTTTTTACTTAATAATAACTTTTAAAAAATTGCTTATGATCTTAAATAGATATTGTATTCATATTTCTGGTTGCTGTATTTTACTTTTCTATTCTTAATTTTTATCCAAATCTTAAGATTGCTATTAAAAATACAGTTTTTTGGAATGTTCGCGTTATTCAAAGATTTTGCATGATCATTGATTTTATTCAACTCAAACCAAGCTATAAAGATTTGGTTACAAGCTGCAAATTGGAAACTCTAGCAATTTTCATGCTGCTTCCATTGAACCCAAATATTTACCATCAACGTTATTTTTAATTTCGTCTCAAGTTTCAGTGTCAGAATTATTTACTCTTTTAATTTCCACAAACGCTCTATTACTGCTTGCATTAATGTAGTCATATATGTAATGAATACTTTGTATAGCTGCACAATATTCAACATTTATGCAACACTCATTTTTGATTTATAAAAATTTTTCATGTGGTACAATCATTAAATTATCAACCAGAATTTTGTCTTTATATGTAGTTTTATGACAATGATTACTAACAGGAGTACTATGTCTCACCTACTGTGGGTTACCATTTTCTTTATAACGGTGTTACATAGGTAAAAAATTTGGGAAATTGTTTGACACATTTATTATTACATGTATTTAAACATGGACTATGTAAGGTGTAAGATGTTAAATAACTTACTTTGCAAGATTTTAATTATTGTAAGGTATTTCAGCTGGTATTATTTTGTCAAAGTATTCAGGGGTAACTGACTTATTGTTCGGATGTAATGTTTTAAGAAGATGTGCATATGGTAGTTCACGTTTCTAAAATTCTATAGTATAAATCTAAGCTAATACTTAATAAAAACTGTGATTAATTAACTTTTATTTGTTAGTAATACCATCTAAAATAGATTGTAATTTTGTATGAAATTATTTAAGTTATGTTTGGAATATTATTTGGTAAAGTTTATTTTGGGATTTAGATAATATTAGATTTAATTTTTTTCATGTCAGATTGCATGCTACAGTAATAAATGAATTTGGTTTACCACATTTATGCATTAGAGCCATGACATCTTGATAGTGTTGCTGCATGTGTCTTCAGGTTCTTCGATGTGTGTAGATAGTGAACTATAAAGATTACCAATTTTTAATTTTTTTTTAAAAGTTTTACAAATATTTTAAGTATTGTTAATGACGGCATCTAATAAGCCTTTATAACCATCAATCCTTAACTTTTTAAAAATTGTTTCTCGTAAAACTCAAACGAAAACTTTTAATCATAACGCAAGCATGTATAAAAAATGTTTAAGGTAATCTTCCGGCATGTAATAAGGGACTGAAATTTTTTTCTTTTGTTCTGTATGACATTGTGTATCAGTAATATTGTTAAAGAATTAATTCTTTGTTATTGTTGTAATCGTTCGGCAGATAATTTGTACCTCATTCCAATTTTTCTAACAGAAATAATAATAGAAAAACCATGGGATCAACAAAATGAGATAATTTATTTGAATATGTTTATTCAGGAAAATGTTTTGCTAAGTTTTTTGGGTATACGCAAAGATCAAAATTTTCTGTGAAACCAGACTCTGAAACCATAATAGCGCCACACTTTGCTGTTAGTGGTTTATTAAACCTTTGTTTATTTCGATCGTTTTTATCGCATAAGTACGATTTTGTCCTCATAATAACCTTTTCTTCCGCAATATTATGTGTATGTATGTATGTGTATGCGTGTGTGTGTAGTAAAAGAGACTTTTGCAGATTTAACGCACTTTCAAGATACCTCCTTGCATGAGGCCTCTACTCTAACACAATATTAGTCTTTTAATTATTACATGGAATAGTAACGTCTGTTACATTTTCATTTTTGTATTTCTATATGCTTTGAGAATCAATACAAGCGCATATTAATAGTTCAAATCCCAATGGGTTTTTAACAGTAAAAACATCACTTACAATAAGTATTAATCATAATATGTTTATCACACTTATTATTTTTAAGTGTTTGTGGTGCTTTTGAGATATCCCAAAGAAGACACTGAGATATATACTATTGGATCTATAAATCGTGATGACTTATATAAGTATGTGTGATTTGTAATATTGTTTAGCTTTCTTTTATGATCAATTACCAACTTCAAATTTTTTTTTATTCTAGATTTTGATAATATAATTGAGCTTTATTCAGTTGTCATGAATTAACGTTTCACATTTTTTTCTTTCTTTTATAACTAAGAAAAAAAATTTTTTATATTGGTAATGTATAAAGTAATAGTTTAAAATTTTTTACTGTAAGATATTCGTTTTCTTTTCACAAAATTTTAATATTATTTTAAATCATTTTTTTGTTTAACGTTTGTATTTTTTAAGGGCTCTAATATTCTCAAAAACGATTAACAGACTTCTGACTTTGAATTTTTAAAGTTAAAAATGAGTACAAAAATCTTGACCTTCATATTTTAAACTATAAATTAGTTCTTTTTTCATTGCCATGCATTCGCACTAAATGTTGCTAAACCAAACAATTTCTAAAGTAACTCAAGTTGTCAAAATTTTCCATCACAAAATAATGTTGGCTAACTTAACTATCGTATTTATGTCGATACCACTATGTGTGTGAGTGAGTGTGCGTGCGTGCGTGCACGAGCGCGTGTCTGTTAATGAAAGGTGATTTATACAGACTCTACGTTTCTTTGAGACATATACACCAATACTATTGAAAAGTTATCGGGAATATCTACTTAGGTGCAGTTTTACCCTGAAAATAAGTAATGTTTTTTTTCCTAGCAATGTCTTTACAAGTCACCTTATGTAAACATATATATCTTTCTTTATTACATAATCATTTGTGTAGGTCATTTCATACAACCCCTGATAGCCCTTTTACAACCACTACTTCCATCTCACAGCCCCCCAAAAAAAGGTAAAATTTCGTCTTTATCTGTATTATTTCGATATAGTATATTTTTCGTTCAGATTCGATACAGCCCTCCTCCTCTACTGAATCTTAACACCCTTCCATCGACCCCACATAATTTTTTTTAATTTTCCACTGCCTACTTCAGCCCTTCCACAAATACTACATTATTTTTGTGGAACCTGATCACTGATCTGGTCTTTACAAGCCCTGACATACACACGTATGTACATACAATACTTTGTTTTTAATTTAATTATGTCATCAAACTACGATAAAACACAAATTTTTACTTAATATTTAAAATTATATGGTTTATGATCTTTTTATGTACAAATTTTTATAATAAATAAACGCACACATGTATGAATATTTGTGGACATTACTTGCTTGTAACACATACACAAATAACGTGGTGGAAGTATGCAGAAGTCAAATGAGTGAAAATAACAAAAAAAAACTATTTTTAAATGAATGTATGCATCATGAAAAACAAATTCATATTATTACATGTGAAATAATTGTACAACTTAAGTCAAAGTTTTATTTGTTTGTGAAAGTTCAAAAATAGATGAAAGGTTTCCAAATGAAATATAATATGATGTATCTTAAATACACGTTTGTAGTAAATACATGTATATTAACAAGAAACATTTTAATTGATAAGCAGATTTTTCTTTTTTTCAGGAAGCTTATTCGAAGCTTATGCGATTTTTTAGATTTATTTTTTACAATTTGCAAATCATTGAGTTTGTAATTTTTGATAAATGTTACGTTGAGAAAAACTGAAATGGGGATGTAAACTATTCAGTTTTCATTGGAAAATTTTAAAAAAACAGCTGTTTGAACCACCTTTTTTCAATATGCAAACTAGTTTAAAATGATAAAAATAAAGAAAATCAATCGTTAACTAAATTACATACTGTTTCCGCAGGTAGAAGTTTTGTGTCTGTTCATTTAAAATTCTTGGAAATCTAGGTTTTTAATTAATTTTTTATGAGTATGCAAATCACAGTTACAATTTTGTTTCATTAGCTGATGATAATTATTGATATTGCATACTGTTTGCAAGTGTACTTATTTTTTCAACTCCGTTTTGAAATTGTAGAGATTTCTCAATAAATTGACAAATTTTTTATAGTGTGCCTTTAAAATATAGTAACAATTGTCGAATTTTTCGTATACTCCACTGGAATTCCAACAAAAACAGAGAGATTTTTACCAACATTTTTAAATTTGAAAGTCACAGTATAAATTATGTCAGCAATGTTGATAACGAATAACTAAATTACATGCTGTTTTCAAATGTATTAATTTGTTAGTTGAATTTTTTAATTAAAAAAAAAAAAAACATTTTTCAGTCTACCTTTGTAATACATTAATAGTCGTAATCATTCATGACATTTATATTCATTTGCATACCGATTGCAACGATACAATTACCATAATTAGATTTTTGTATCTTGTTCGTATGATTCTTTTGCAAAGAAATTGTAAAAAATATGGATTTTATAGACTCATTACTTATAATCACTCCTATCAAACCACACATTTCAATATAAAATTGTATAAATCTGTTGTATAATTTTATTACGACCTAATAAACAGCAATTTATTCCAGCAGTTAAAGCGCATGAAGAAATTTCTGCAACCTGTAAAGATCATTTTAACTGCTTGGAAATGTTGTCTTACTATTAAGAATAATAATTGGCTCCTATTTTTATTGAGCAAAGTGTGAAAATTTGTGTTATTTAACTTAAAGTATGGTTTGTTACTTTTTTTCTATTAGTTTGAAAAAAAAAAAAAAAATCAAGTTGTTCATGATAAAATTTTCTATTGATTCGAGTCCTTCTAAATATTAAAAAATTCGTTTATGGTAGTGTTGTGTTTCAAAAGAGCGCAAAACTTCTCTTTGAAATCCACTTTTACGTATTTGTAGTTTTTTAATTTATTGGTAAAAGAATTATACATTTGAAATTAAGTACCTATTAGTAAAAGCATCTCTAATCTTTCACAAGATTTTTCGTTTATTTTAAAAACTGATGTCACAATTTCATTGTTAGTTTAAAAATTTATTTTCTCGTACAAGAAGTAAAAAAAAATTAGTCTCAGAATTTTAACAGCGTTTCGTGAAGACTGCAGAGGATGTCAATGCTGTGCAAAAAGCAATTTATTTTAAATTTTAAGGAATTTGTTTAACGAATAATGATTTTTCAATCAAATTAATGCCTTTAACTCAGTAAATTACGTATATGAAAGAAATAATTGATTCTGATGCGTTGCTTTTAACTAATGTTATCAAGAAATTAGCGTTTTTTATGACTGTATATTTACTATTAAACTTTTCGACCCAAAAATTATTTTTTTCATTTTTCAGATAGTTTACTAACAGTATTTATAAATTATTTCTACCCACGTAGATTAATATACATTTTGATAATCAATCAGTACTCATACTAAAAGGTTTGCAAGCGGATAATGGATCACATGCATTAATGCACCCACTTGTATGACTGCAAGAAGTAAAATCGAAAGATTTTTATCCTAAAATGTTGTTATTACAATATTGTCTTACAAATTCCTTTTCTTTTATAAAAATTGTGTCTACTTGTAAAATTCAAAAATCATCAAGCAGTTGCAAAAAACGCTAATTTGTTTGTAACATCGTATCTATACAAACTTTTTTTAATATGTAAGAAATTATGACCTTAAATAACTAAGAATTTATTCAAATGTACAAAATTAAGTTTTTAAGTCACTTACAATTTTTAAATAAAATTTTTTCATAGAATTAAAGTTCTTTGTATTCTTGACAA
The DNA here is from genome assembly GCF_000648655.2 of Copidosoma floridanum. The sequence continues at coordinate 131,753 of NW_019379563.1, forward strand.
AATGCTATTGGAATTTCGGATCCTGCTCTTTTTTTAACACTAGTGCAAGAAAATAAAATTTTTAAATTAAGAATTGTATCATTTTTCAAAATTAACAAAAAAGCTTGTGCATAATTAAAGATGCTTGAATACTGGTTAAATAATCGAGAGGACCTTAATAAATAAAAAATTAAATAATGAACAATTATGCTTTTTTATTCTTTTCAATCAGAACAATAGGAATGACGTTACAAGTAAAAATATGAGAAAAAAATTCAATTAATTTAACCAATTTGTTTGGTAACAATTAAAGCCGATGCCTTGATTGGACAGAACCATTTCTCCTAATAATTGGACAATAGTTGTCAGCAATTAAAAGTCTTGTTTTTTGAAAGTTGGAAGATTAAAAACATGTATACGAAGCTTGAAAAATAAGATTTATTTGCAAACTGTTTTCCAATCCTCATCATGTACAAATTTTACTGAGAGGGAGAGAATTCTTCATACGAGGTGTATTATTAAATGTGGGATAATATTTGATGGCAATAAAGTGTTTGACACTGTTATAGTTATATTTACAAGTAAATAAAATTGAAGAATTTTCCTAGTGCTATTACAGAAAAAATATCAAGATCCAAAAAAGTCATGAAAATTTTTTTAATAATTATCACTCAAAAGTACTACGGATGAGAAAAAAAAATTTGAAGTACTACAAACAGTACTGAAATCTTTAATGAAGTCCTTCTAAATTTTAAGCTCATTTCTCTTAAAGTATTAATAGAATAAACGTTACGTTATGTTTAAATATTAGAGTAAAAATAGCAACATGAATAAACTAAAAGTTTTTTTGACACTACAATGGTTGAGAACGAAAGCCAGGGTAAATAATTTTTAGCTTTCTAAATAAAAAATTATGTTTTTTTGTGTACGTCAGATATTTCAGAAATTATAAAGTACTAAAGACAAAAAAAAACCGCAATAACAAGGTATTTACGTCACATAGAAAATTTTATATTTTTTAAGTGAGTGTGAAATTTTTTCTGATAACGCTGCTATTGCAATTCACAACCAGAACCTTCCAAGCATGCAATAGTGCCATGTTATCATGAAAGACATGAGAGAAAGAGGTTAAGGACGTTCATTACACATAGCTTTTTCTGAAGGATCTTCCTGAAATTTTTATAGGATGCTCGTGATGATGTTACAAAGTCAGATGTAGAATTTGAGACCATTTTACAACACCATTCTTTAGATATTAAATGTTGAAAATACTTAAATTTAATACGTAACCTTATGAAGGAGTCACATAAAAATGGAATTTATAAGAAAATGGTCTGAAGAATTTATCCAATTTTTTTTGCATGACACAATGCCATAAAACTAATATTATACTGAATTTCCAGTGGGATCGACAAGTTATTTTTGCAATAAAATAAAAAAACAGTATCAGATGCCAATGTTCAGGTATACAAATGCATGCAAAATAGCTGCTGGCGCTGCTATATGCTCGTTCCCCCCTCACCGCTCTCGAGTTTTGCCCCGCTAACTGTGATGAACGTCCTTAAGTACTTTCATCGAATGCCTTCTTACTGCGAACGCGGAATCTTTATGCTGCATTCTGACGTACACGGAACAGGACTTTGCAGAATCACAATTGCTCCTAACCACAATAAAAGAGAGAAACAAGTTTTTTTACTGCCAAAAAGAAGCTCTCTTCCGCAGTCTAAAAGTGACTTTATCGTCCGATCCAATGACCTTCATTCCAAGCAAGGCAATTCGAAATACAGTGGGCATTAGTAATAACGTTGTCTTTACTTTGTCTAATATCATTGAACATCTACTTAATATTATAACGCTGTTAATGCTGATTGAGTAGTCTTAACATATTCAACACTAGACGAACACATAGTATAACATGTAATAACATTTAGTTATTATCGTGTCTACTTTAAGAATGTTAGATATTTTGCATATTTTTCTATGAATAACCAAATTTCTTACTGCGTATTTTAGAGCTTTGATGATTGTATTTAGGGATACATGGATGTAGAAAAATTCAAAGATTTCGAGACACTTCAAAGGCACAATTCAATCATGACAACTTTATGATGTTAATGAGCAAAGACTGTCGCATGAAAAATACCACCATTTATTTCCTACCATGAAAAATATCACAAAAAGTTTCAAGAGTACATGCCTATGAACCTCCACACATTTTCGTACGGAGTGTTACAGGTTAAAAAATTATTAATGAAAAGCTGATGTATAAACAACCAATAATGCCTAAGTAACGGTTGGCATTGACCATAAGATAAGGATCTGAAACCAATTTCAGTATCGTGTTTTCTTATTTATTGATTTTTTTTTTACTAAACAATAATGGTAAATATTTAGAAACTAAAGCAGTGATCTTAGATCTCACAGCTCTAATTGTCAAGTGCACGTGTATTTTTCACAACGTCATTATAGACGTTAAAGGAGCTTCTTACACTAGCAACACGATTGCGCTTGCACAATACAATGCTTCATCAAGTCTAAATAACAGTGTTACAGTAAAGCGGGTACAAGAATGTAAGAAGAGGAAACTGCTTTCAAGAACTATCTCACTAAACAGCTAGTGATTTAGATTGTTTAGACTATTTGGTAATTTCTTAAACTAAAATTTTTTTGGTATTGAAATTTTTAATACATTTATATGATATACATATTGTTATCCATACAAATTGTTGAATTCCATGATCCTATGGGCTGATTGGCGTTGTCGATCGTCAGCTGTTTCTGCACATACGATAGTGGAGCCTAATCTTAAAAAGCTGATCAAAACTAAAAAAATTCGAGTTATCGATACAAAATCTCTCAATAAATCGCAAATTGTTATGTAATCTTAAGTACTAAATGTAGATTAGTTTATTTTAAAAAAAAATAAGCTTAGTATATTTTTTATTTCTTGTGAGTTAATCTTTTTAGTTACGATGTATGGAAAAATTTGTTAAAACATGAACATTTTTTTCAATATCTATAACCCCTATAATTTTTTTCTTAGATTTAAAGAAGTAGAAACGTCAGCCATGCTTAAAACGAAGCTATGTTTCAGCTCCCTTGTAAAACTTATTATTTTATTACAGATAATGCTATAGTCACCATTTCCAATTGTTATACACAATTTTTTTTAGTTTTTTTTTTATGTAGTTTATTCTCATTTAACATACAGTTCGTTTTACTTTAAATTATTAAGTTACGTTTTTAAACTACTTGGACACATTTTGTTAAGAGTTTTACTATTAATAAAAATAACATTATGTAGAAATTGAATGAGTAAAGTATGTTGGGAAATACAATACTATAGGTTAATAAGTACATATCATGTGCAAACTATTGCTATCATTTTTTTTAAATTAAAAACAACAAGTTATCTTATAATTTGTATGATTTTGTAAGGCAATACATAAAATTATGTTATCTAAAAATAAATAGACTATTTTTAATAACTTAATTTATTGCATCATAACAAATGGAAGTTCCTTTAGAGGTTATGGCCAGTGATACGCGGTACGGTACTCAATACTATTTTCCAAATTTCTCTTTTCGAATAATTATTTTCCCGAATAAATGTTTCCTTGGAACTCATTCTCCTGAATCCCTTTTCTCAAATTACTTTTTTCTGACTACTTTTTTTCCAGAAGTGCCTTTTTCACGAATGTTTTTTTTACATATTTTTTTTCTAGCGAAATTTTTAATGTAGTTAGAATGCAAGTTAACCTCTTCACAATGATCTAGCTGTTTATGTAGTAAGCAACTTTTTTGTTAATTGTTGTAATTGTATTTTATATTAAAGCTGTATTTAAAATTGTTTATTTGTGTTTTGAAAATGATATTGCTCTTTACATTAATGTTCATTTACAATGTCTGCACGAATATTATGAGAAACAAAATAATCATAGGCAGGCTTATTTATTAAAAAATTTATTAAAAATCCACGTAATTATCCAAATATCTGTTGAGATTAAAATCGACTTTGTGCTTGAGAATGTAGTGCTCGATATATCAAAATGTGGATCAAAGAAGAGGTGGTTTCTATAAAAGGTTATTATTACAGAGCCACTAACTTAACGACCTACTAATACTTCTCTACACTAGGCCCCAATAAATCGATTCATGACCATGCCCTAAAGAGAGATGACGCAAAAGTTTTATTTTATGTTATTATTGCTAAACATTTTTTTTTTTATATATTGTTACTAGATCTCATTAACGCGTACTTTGAACGCGACTTATTTAATTTAAAAACGGCATTTGTAATATACAAGTATTTTTAAGTATGAANTTGGGGTTTACTATTTCAACAGGAATTTGAGCAGATAAAAATTTTTCTACAACATTTGGTGTAGTGCATTTGTAGCCATGTTCTAACATAGTTAAAGAATGCATATAAGGTAACACTCACTTTTGAAACTCAATAACGCATACATAAGCAGCAATTCTCCCAATACAATTATTTTTTACCATAAAATAAGGTAAGCGATATTTTTTTTAATGAAATATAAAATGTATTTAACAACAAACAACTGTTAATCATATCTTGAAAACGGGTTACCTTGAAAACTGGTAAGCTCTCAGTCAACTGAATAATAAATAAATTTAAAGTTTTGAGGATGAAAATCATGTGTTTCAAATTTAGAATATATAATACTTGATTTGCATGTATAATTCTTTGTACACATATTTTTTATCAGTAGTATCCTCTTTTTGATACCCTAATTGAATCTTTAATGTTTCTCACAATCGAACTCTCGACATAGCAACATAAAACTGACCATGATTAAAAACATCTCTACAAAGATCTATGCCTATTCAGTCAGAAGTTTGTGCTTGTGCTTTATTAATAGTCAGTGCACATGCTTATCTTACAGGAAATGTCTTCTTTAAAGAGTAAATAAATATTTGTTCTCACAGTAAAAAGTAACACAATTTAAAAAAATAAATTTATTTCGTTCATAATCAGTTAAAATTTTACATTTTAGTAAATGATTTAAAAAATTAAAGATTTGTAATCCAGTTCCATTGCACAATCTTTTATTAAAACTATTGTTTCTTATGAACGGTTTTAGACAATTTATCCTTAAACGCAACTTATTTGGATGCAAGCTTGCAGGATCAAGATAATTTAAATATCCAGGTAAAAGATAACCAGAACCAAATTCACTATCATCACAATTATCAGCAGTATAAATACCGGTATAAATATGTTCAGTAGTTTTATCTAACCAATCAGTCATTTGTTTATTAATGCTATAAATATCAATGCTTCTCGCTGATAATATAGCACATTCATTCATTTCTTCAAATTAATTTTTTTTTATAATTTTACCAAATATATGATTTACTAAGCATTCATTATTTGTTAATATAATAAAATTTAGGCGTGCTACATTATCATTGTTGTCATTAATAATACTATTACTTAAGTCTAATAAACATTTAATAAATTCAACTTTTTGAGGTAAAACTATCATACTTGTCAACTTAAATTTTGAGAAATGTTTCCATAGATTGCTGTATTTAATGGATAAGTTTAATATTTCAGTACGAGTTCCATGAACTTTAGTTGGCAGAAGTTGCCTAAAATCTCTACCTAAAATCATGATTATTCATTAAAACAGTAAATAATCGTTTATAATGTCTTTCAACGTTCTACCAACTATTTCTAAAGCATCCCTTGGTGATATTGGAGTTTTATCTCAGATTAAAACTTTGACGTTTTTCAAAAATAAACCTTTTTTTGATTGCTTCTTAATATTTGATAAATAGTCATGAAATGTTGGAGCAGGTAAACCAAAAGTTTTATGTACTGTCTTACCATTTGGAAGTAAAGTTGCTGCTATTTCATTAGATGCCATCAAACATACTTTAAAGTTTTTAGAAATTAAAATATTATAAACTGTTGTACATACAAACGATTTTCCAGATTCTCCTGGCCCCTTCAAGAAAAAACATATTAAATCATTACAATTTTCTTTGCAAGAAACAGCAAAAACTTCATCTACTTTTTCTTTTTGTTTGATATTTAATTTATTATACTGTTGATATGATTTTTTTAATGCTTGCTCGACTGGAATATCATTCGTATTATTTAATACACTGACAATTATAGATTATTCCATTGTAGAAAGATCAGCTGAGCTTCGTCGCTCTCTATGTAATAAGCTGTATATTTCACAATAAACTAGTTGATAACTAATTTCTATATTATTTGTTGATGAATAATCGTATCACATAGCATTTTTTTGTTCCATAATTATTCAGGAGATGAATGGGTTGGCAATGTATCAATATACAAACAAAAAAAAGTCGAAGCCTTTGTGGCGTCATCCACACTGTAGCTTCATGCGCTGTCTTAATCCACTTTTCATCGTCTTCAATGAGTCCTAAAGCTAAGCACGTTGCTGTAAAGGTAGGTTATAGAATACTATTAACTGTTTTTAAGTCAATATTACTCGTAGCACCTTCAACATGAAGTTATAATAATGTTAGGTGAAATAGTTCTACTTGAGTTGGGCTAACGGAAAACATAAGACCAATTCATTAAAACCATTTTTCAAATATTCCACGGAGTTGTATTAAAATCATCACATTTAGTTTTTTTGTATGTAAAATAAGTTGGAATATCAGTATAAAAATACTGTCGTGCGTTTTCACTAGTAGCATTTAATTTCAAATAATCAAGAAGCATACTACTTGCATTGTTTAAATTATTTATCATAACTGGATCTTCGACATCTTCTATAATAGTAATACATTGTTCATTTGGCAAATCTAGTGACAATCTAGTAATAGAGTGACTCTTGTCTTGTAATGGTTTACTCAATATACGATAACATGCTTCTATAGGTCCAACATAGTGGATTTCAATAAAGTTACTAATTTTATCATGATCAATTGTATTATTTTGTTGTCCTTCTCTTATTGTTACTATGGCAGCATCATATCCTTTATGAATATATTTGTATATATATTTTACAGCTTAAATACTTGAGACAGCTTCTACATTTATATAACAATTAAATATTTCTAGCCATTGTGGATAGTACATGACTAGCTTTTTATTGTTTACTTCGTAACCATCAGGACGACTATAAAATTTTACCAGTATCTCGTCAGCGATATTGAGAATAGCCATTTTCATCCATGGTCAACTCATCAAGAGACTGTTGTGGGAATTTTTTCGTATGTTTATTGTCTTTCATACATGAATCAGCACAAGGTCCATGTATAATATTTTTCATCACAATTTCATGCAAATTGGGGTTTACTATTTCAACAGGAATTTGAGCAGATAAAAATTTTTCTACAACATTTGGTGTAGTGCATTTGTAGCCATGTTCTAACATAGTTAAAGAATGCATATAAGGTAACACTCACTTTTGAAACTCAATAACGCATACATAAGCAGCAATTCTCCCAATACAATTATTTTTTACCATAAAATAAGGTAAGCGATATTTTTTTTAATGAAATACACGTGCTACTAAATCTGGTCTATCTGCAACTTGTTGACGAGGTAGTAAGTTATCTTGAATCTCATAACAATTAAGGTTGCATGTGGTAGTGAGGAAAATATCTGGTTTTCCTTTTTTTACGATCACCATATCATGTTGGTAACATTATAACATTTATCCAAGAGAACCAATAAATATTTAAGGAACTATCACAGTCTCACCTACATGACCATTTATATCATTTGCTGAAATTTCCACATAATCATGCAAACCTTTATAAGTATTCGCTTTCAACTTTTTTTAAATATCTTTACAGAATCAAATTTTACCTTTTGTATTTTAACATAGATATCAACTTACCATTGTAGATATAATTTACGACCAATGACAAAAGGATTGAATTTTTCAGGTCTAATAGATATGCGATATCTAATATAAGATATTCGTGTGATGCGTCATTAGGAATCGTTAGGCATATTATTCCACATAATATTCCGATAATATCCTTGAGAGCAATAAGAATAAAACAATGGATAAATCCCAGGTTTAACATTGGGGTCCTTATAACTTACGTACTGTAAGTCTTTTGTATTTTTATTTTGCACAGTAACATACGAATCCAGAATTTCACCATCAGTTGTCCTAGAAAAATTGCAGCAACCTTATTAACTTTTTGAAAATTGTACCTACGTATACGTTGACCTGGCCTCAACGAAAATAAAAATTGCAATTCTGGTTCTTGTTTAGTATCATCTAAAAGTTTATGTGCAGTTATTTCTTGTTGCACAATTTCATACGACTTTGCAAATACATTGTTGTTTGATGTAATGGTATCTAAAATTGGCATCAATTGATAATCAATAAATGGGTTTCAAATATCACGGTAGTTAATAGCTTCTTGTTAATCGAAGATAAAAAGCTGACCAAAAGATGGGTTCCCACTATCAGAAAAACACAAGGACGAAAGACGAAAAGTCAATTCAATTTGTATTAAATGATGCAAAAGGCAATCAATGATTGTAATGATAAATACGTTTGAAAATTATACGTATGTGAATGTCGCTGTTTTCTTTTGAATAAAGATTTAAGATCATTCGGAAATTAAGGTTATGGATGAAGTGTTACCGAGATATGTCCACAATAATCACTAAAGAACAATCCTTCATTGGAAACTTTTTTATCCTTAAAAAGTTTCACTTTGCAATGTAAACATAACTCATTAGTTAGTTCTAAATAATCTTTCTAAATATGGTGTAAATTAGACTTTTCAAGAGACTATAAGGTACGGTCATAATCTACTTGACATTGACGAGAATGTTGTCGTATTTTCTGTATTTCGTGCACATTTTTTTCTAACATACTTTTCTTGTTCTTTACTTGTACAAAAAACTTTTGATCAAGGCATACTTAAGAGTGTATACTAATAAAAACAACAAAACTTTGTTTACAAAAAAATAAAATCATATTAAAATTACAAAAAATGTGTTAACTTAAAAAATGAAAATAAATAAAAAGCAAAATGAAAAAGTTCTTCAAGAATTTAATACAATTGTAATGAAATCATCAGGAAGTTTCAGAATAAATAAAATATTTTATATTTCCAAGCAAATCCAACTGTATAGACAGTAGAGTTTATATTAATAAAGTCTTATGTACAGTTAAATTGTAGTTAAATTTAAATAGTTGTAGTTTAATAGTTGTAATTTCATTTTAGTTGCAGTGAATTGTTGTAGCAAGTAAAATGTTATTAATTTATTGATAATTCCAAATTTGGTCTTTATAATTAATTGGATGGACTCAGTTATTTTTATAAAATGTAACTACAAATATTTGATTTTATTTCAGTAAAGTTAATAATCTAGGTATGGTTGTGGTTTTGGTGCAGTTATGGTCGTAATTTTGGTTACAGTTGTGGGTGTAATTTTGGTAGCATTTATGGTTATGGTTAAGGTAAGGTTCCAAATAATTACAATTTTTTATTGAAATCATAATTTGGTGATGGTTTAGTGAATAAAATTAAGTTATAGCGTATTATTCACTTAAAATAATGTATTAGTATTTATTCAAAAATTACTTCTATTTATAAATACATATATATTGATGATCAAAAAAAGTATCGAATGAAGATAAAGTGAATGTTCTATAATAAGGTAATAGTACCATAAATAAATTAACTAAAAATTAAAAAAAAATCAGATTGACATCAAATAAGAAAAGGAAATTTCAAGTGACATAAAAAGCGAATTTATATCTATAGATGTATACGAATTGAATCGATATAAAAAGCGATATTGGGTCTGAGTACACTCGTAAGAGAAGAACAAATAACAAATATTAACATACTTTAGATCTAGTCTTCTAGATAAAAGTTTTCAGTAACTTGTGGTTTAGTGGTACCTAATTGAAGTTCAGGCATTACAAACGATGGTTTCTTAGTTTCCTAGACTAATGATGCATACAAAAAAGTGCAAACACTCAGATGACGTAGAAAGTGGGTAATACCCTACTGATAAATTTCATATAAGTATTTGAGATCTTTTTCTAAATTCCCAGGAGTGATAACTTAATAACAAATTTACTAGAAAAATTCACCTGAGATCCTAATAAACTGTCCTAAAAAGTTTTATAGTGATCTCACCTGAGATCTCATCTGAGAAGTTAGCATGAGATTTAACCTGAAATCTCAGATGAGATTTTTGCGTACACAGAAAATAATTTTGAGCATAAGGAGATCAAGTACATGTGATTGTAGAGTTCAAATCATTTTGAATTCCTACTACACAAGTATTTGGACTACCTTAGATCAAAGATTGTGTCACACTAGTTCAAATGTGCATTGAACTCGTAAAGCAGAAGCATGAGAGCCGCGCTGCCTATAGTTTGTGTGCGCACAGTACGGCGCAGCATTGAACTGTAGAAGCTTATGGAGGGGAGCCCCTGAAGCTCAGCGATTGTGCTCTCACAGCACAAAGTCTGGGCTCATCTTATATGGATGGTATAGGTATATACTAACGTATGTGTATATTAACGTGCTTTTGAAGTGCAAGCCTTNCACAAAGTCTGGGCTCATCTTATGTGGATAGTATAGGTATATACTAACGTGTGTATATTAACGTGCTTTTGCAGTGCAAGCCTTTTGTCACTTTTGTGTTTACATTAATGTGTAGTGTAGTAAGACAGTCCACTACGGTTAATGATAAAAAGTGATCATTTTGTAGCGACCAGATACGATATTTAAATTGAAAAAAAGCAACTTAAACTGAATTTTTTAAATAAATTATTCATTACACAAGAAAACATTATTTTGCCCCCACCCCCCTCCAATTTTTTTATTCGTGTCACCATTTAATAAAATATCACGTTTATGAATTATTTAGTTAACTAGCTGTTAAAAAGGATCCAATACTCTAAGACTAAGATCTATTAGATTTATTTACTATACTAGTGTATTGAGTAACAAAATTTATAATGGTAGTTGTGTGGTTCGAACAACTTTGGTTAAACTCATTATATCTTATTTGCCCAGCACAGCTCTCTCAACTAACATAAATTGTGGCCTAAGGTAGGTTGTGTATAAATAAATACAATATAATTAAAATCTGTTTCAATAATTTTTTGAAAAAAGTTATCAAATAGAATTGTAAATCCGTTTGTACATACAAATGTACTTAAATTTCGAATACTCCTTTTTTTGTACACTAAGTTTTATCTACAAACTAGGTTTGGAAAACGTAGTTCCCCGAAAGTTTTTTAAAGAAATTTATTGATATTATAGTTAAAACGATTCTAATGAAAATGCGCTTTAATAACTAAATATAGTCAATCTTTTGATGATTTTTAAGAAATATATCGAGAACCCGTTTCTGTTGCACTCAAGTATTTTCAAATATTGTAAAAACTTACGAGATGTAATTTGAATGAATAACTATTTTATTGAAATAAAACAGTTTTCATATTTTTGTTAAAAAACTATTTCCGTTTTGTAGATACATAAACTCACTGTAGTCAGTGGCCGTAAGCCTCTAGTATATTAATTTAAGCGCAATTATTAGGCTTATGCAGTTCGATGATGTTTAGGACCGAGGAGGTATACGCACTATTTAGCTTTCTCAGCCCAAAATACGGCATTGCAGAGCTGAACGAAGCTTTGAACGCGCAGACTCCAGACTTTGTGCTGTGAGAGCACAATCGCTGAGCTCCAGGAGCTCCCCTCCATAAGCTTCTACAGTTCAATGCTGCGCCGTACTGTGCGCACACAAACTATAGGCAGCGCGGCTCTCATGCTTCTGCTTTACGAGTTCAATGCACATTTGAACTAGTGTGACACAATCTTTGATCTTAGGTAGTCCAAATACTTGTGTAGTAGGAATTCAAAATGATTTGAACTCTACAATCACACGTACTTGATCTCCTTATGCTCAAAATTATTTTCCGTGTAGTGGACATTTACTCGAACCAACTGATACACTAGCTGGTCATTTGCATAATTTTACAAGCTATCAATAGTACAGAAGACTAAGAACCACCAATAAAGTCTTTAATATAACGTTGATCTTCCATATTTAATTATTTCATAAGTTTTGAGTCTAGTCACTTAAATATCACCAGAACATCTACATGTCCAAAAGTCGAACATTTTATTTACTGATTTGCTGTAAAGCACCAACTTACAAGGAAAGGTTAAACACATCGTTAGTCAATAAGTGTATGGATTTACTATTTCTTAGATAACTATTCAAAGACAGGTAAAAGATTAAAAAGGTAGTTTTTGAAATTTATGATGGTATGTTAAAAAAAAGATATGCTCAGAAGATAAAAGAACTGGTTCAAAGTCATCATTTACTATATTTTTTGTCATTTTGCACTATTTTACTTGTTATTAAAAGTTCAAATTCACTCTAAGAATCACTCTTTTAGTCGCCCGACCAACCTGGCCTTGAATATTTATTAAAAAAATAATAAATCGAGGCACTCATTAACGTACAATACATTGAACTAACCAGTACCTTTAGGTACATATAATAGTTAAAGTCACATCTACTGTAATTCTAGTTAGTGTTTTTAATATTGTCAAAAGAAACCTGAAAAAGAAAATAGAAATTGTTAAAACGTGTTAGAAGAAAAATTATAAACTATTGTCAATTATTCATATTTTAAAACACTAATCATAATATTGATCAGTAAAATTAATTGACTAAAAACTAAAAAGTCATGATGACAGTTTTTAATAAATACATATATATTGATGATCAAAAAAAGTATCGAATGAAGATAAAGTGAATGTTCTATAATAAGGTAATAGTACCATAAATAAATTAACTAAAAATTAAAAAAAAATCAGATTGACATCAAATAAGAAAAGGAAATTTCAAGTGACATAAAAAGCGAATTTATATCTATAGATGTATACGAATTGAATCGATATAAAAAGCGANACTTCGATAAGTGCGACTTAAATTATAAACATCTTCTTTTTTATTTATATTATGAATGTTGGAGGTAATGTGTAATATTTCAGAGATCAAACGTTCACCATAATTCGGCTCTTTGTCTAATATTTTTATATTGTCCCACTCAAAATAATGGTTATTAAAAATTTGGTATAAAGTAACTACCGATTCCAGTTTTTAGTTGTTTTGGTGTTCTCGTTTTCTCTCTTTTAAAGCTCTCTTCGTTTTACCTGTATATTTTGCTGAACAGTCACTGCATGAGATTTCACGACATTAGTATTATCCAAAGTATCAGTAGTATCTTTTCCCAACTGTACAATATGATTCAATTTTTTGTTTATTTTCGGAATTACTTGTATATTGCATTTTTTTTAAAAACGTTGTATCTTATCAAAATTATTTGGAAAAAAGCGGACTTAGTTCTTAAAGACTGTGTAAATGAATGTTAGAATATTTTTAAAAATAAACATAGTATTGAGCCGCTCTTCTATTTTTCATACGTTGACGACTCAATCACTTGTATAAAAGAAAAGCATATTGACCTTGTTACTAAAATCTTTAGTTATAACAAAAATTTAAAATTTACAAATGAGATTGGAAAAGTGAACCAAACTAATTTCTTAGATGTGACTTTAATAAAGCGATGCAACAAAATTATCACAAATTGGTACCAAAAAGAATCATCTACAAATAGACTCTTACATTTCGAATCTAATCATACGGGGCAACAAAAAAAAAGATAGAATTTATGATTTAATAGACAGGGCCATAAGACTCTCCGACAGTTCATTCCATAATGAAAACGTAAAAATTGTAAGACAGATGCTGATTGAAAATGGCTGTCCTAAGCATTTTATTAATAAACATATTAAGAAAAGACTTTGTACGATCAATAATGATGTTACAGAGAAAATTCCAGAGCAATTACCTTTAAATACAACCATTATAAGCTTACCACTTTTTCCAAATAATTTTGATAAGATACAACGTTTTTTAAAAAAATTCAATGTACAAGTAATTCCGAAAATAAACAAAAAATTGAATCATATTGTACAGTTGGGAAAAGATACTACTGATACTTTGGATAATATTAATGTCGTATATGAAATCTCATGCAGTGACTGTTCAGCAAAATATACAGGTAAAACGAAGAGAGCTTTAAAAGAGAGAAAACGAGAACACCAAAACAACTACAAACCGGAATCGGTAGTTACTTTATACCAAATTTCTAATAACCATAATTTTGAGTGGGACAATATAAAAATATTAGACAAAGAGCCGAATCATGGTAAACGTTTGATCTCTGAAATATTACACATTACCTCCAACATTCATAATATAAATAAAAAAGAAGATGTTTATAATTTAAGTCGCACTTATCGAAGTTTCTTTATGTACGTTCTTAGAATTGTATACTGATAATATGATGTGTGAACTGAGGGCTCGGGTCATCGCACTGCGAAACCTGTATATGTTTGTGTGTGTGTGCGTTAGTTATAAAAACGGGGTACATTGCGGAGTTGGGGCCTTTGCCAGTTTGACTTGCGTGTGAGCCATTTGCTCGATACGTTAAATAAATTGTCTTTCACGGTTTAAATTAAGGTAATTTATTTGTCAGTTCCACATTATATGTATCTGTTGTTTATATTAGTCATTGTAATAACTTATTATTGTTAATAAAGCCTGAAGAGGTCGACACACCAGTCGACGAAACGTTGCTTAAACTAATTGTTTTTATTTGCCCCAGAAGATTAACGAAATAAACTTATATACATTGAACTTATTCTTGTTAACTAGTCTATTAAAGCAAATTAATACATGAACTGAATAACATTTAGTAATAGACATGTCCTGCTGCCATTAACGTGCTTAAGAATTAATTTTATAAATAAATATTAAAAATCACATTAAAAACGAGACTTAAAAGATGCTTCTAATAGCATGTTATTTAATAAATGAATAAATTTTCAAAGCAAAATGCAGTGGGGCACTTAAAGGGTGACTCTAGGTATTACTTGATGTGTTTTTTCTGACGCATATCACAGTTTAGTTGCCTGGCTCACTTATATCACAAGATCCATGTCACTTTGGGGAGAAGGGAGATAGAAGTATAATGATTATACTATAAATCAACTATATGGCATGTGGTGATGAGGATGTCCTGTGTCATTCAAGTATAATACTTAATATTTATTTATTAAATGTTGAAGTCCAAATTATGTAAGAGTTTCATAGAATAGTTCTTGATCTTATGAACTAATAATGGCTCGTTTAATGCTTAATCACTAGCTACATCCAAATACTTAGGATACTCCAGATGTTTGCATTATTATTTATTTTATCAGAAATCCACAAAATCTAGAGCTATTAGTCAAGTCTCTCACCTGACCTGACTTTTACTGTTAGTTAAAGAAATTGAAGTCAATGCACTTGAGTCATATCAGGACAATTTTATCACTAAATGTCAAACAGTAAATTCATTAATTTTCTTTAATCAACCAGACTACAAACAAAGGTTGAATTTTAAAAGCCAGGTCAATGGGGGACTCAGAGGGTTGTTCTCGATTTCTAACACTTTTGCTCACGTACATACACACACATATAGGTACATACTTTACTCTCGTTAAAAGTGATCATGAAATTCTGGTCTGTTCTGATGCTTAGAATAATTTTATGTCACTCAAAGCAAATAAATGATTATAGACTCAAGAACGTATTGAATCAACATGCTTAGTTAATAAATATTTTAACTAAAATTTTTGTATGAAATTTAATTTAAAAAACTATTCTTAGTCAGTTATATGCGTTTAATTTTGTAAGAAAATAATATCAGCAATTCCGCAGACCCATAACCATTTTGATTTATCAGTTTGGTAGTTACCAACTCTATCCAATTCTGATAAAATATTATAATTTTGTTGATTTAAAACTATAAAACTTTTTAAAAGTTATAAAAGAAACTTATAAAAAATGTACAATCTTACAGTTTCTATTCCAAGCTGTATTTTATTGTATCCAAATATTAACAGCTTCTTTGCAGTAAATTATTGTTAGAAAATACTTTGTAAGGTTACTGGCAACTGTAAGCACCAACTTTNTGTATATATATATACATATATATTTAAATACTTATTAATGTTTACCTGAATAGTGAAAAGTAGTGATAAAAAAAATTACTCAAAAACCAAACACGTGCACTAAAAACTATTATTTTTACGATTGTTGTAGCTCTAATTCAGTTAAATTCAGAATGATCAATTTGTTTTCCATAGATATGTGCATATTAAAGACGTTTAACGAATGCGTTACTAATATTCAACAGCAAAATTCATGCTCTTGTAGGGCATAAATCAGCATAGGCCATGTAATGTACTCGTCACGTAGGTAGTAGACAGGATCACCCACTATTTTAAAAATTAGTTTTCAAAGCTGTACAATGTATACAAGTCTTGTATATGCATGCATATAGATATAGTTTTTTTTTTTTTATTCATCATCGCCCGTAGGCTCAGACATGGAATTCTTTTACACAAGCATAGTGTTAATTAGCCATCAGTGCACTTGAGTTATGACCAAATGTTTGTATATACATATATATAAACATCTGGACCAACTCAGTCACACCTATGATCAAGTAGGCGAAGCGTCAGAGAAACAGTTAATCGACCTTCGAGAATCAAGAGCACAGGCGAAAGGGCGAGACTTGAATGGTGACCAGACGATCACCCTTTCGAGTACTAACCACGCCAAATGCAGCTTAACCTCGGAGATCGACGGAACTGCAACTCTACCGTTGCGCCACCGCGACCTCATAGATATAGTTAAATTCTTGTGGTATATGTATACATTAAACTACCGCAGCATGTATTCATGAATGCATTGTTTGGAGTTTGGACAACCCTGAAAATGAATCTTACCACAATAACACATGAACTTGATGCGTCTATCTAAGTACATGTAGCTCTATTAAAATACTGCAGTGTGCAGGTATGAAGCTTTTTTTTGACAGTCCTGAAAATTAAACTTTCATCAGAAATAAGACATTTTATGAATATGCATACATAAATTTTTATAAATTTGCATAGGCATATACATATACACATGTACATATTTATAAATTGAATAACCTAGAAAATAAATGTTGAAAATATAGTACGTCAACAGTAATTGTATAAATAACACAAATCTTAATGTTATAACTTATTTAAAAAATAAATTAGGATGGTACGAGATATTATGTATAATACACATTTTTATTATTAGACTTTGTCACACAAACATAGGATATATACATTTTAAAAGTATCACTTAAATATTTACAATATAAATACCATGTTAAAAATACTT
This sequence comes from Copidosoma floridanum, assembly GCF_000648655.2. The sequence continues at coordinate 149,025 of NW_019379563.1, forward strand.
GTTTGTATAAATTAATCGCAGTCAAGCAATAACATTTTGCACATAAGATTCGTAAAGATTTTTTTTTAAGTCAAAGTTTTTGTACCGTCAGTTTGTTTTGTAATCAACTATTTTTATAATTAGTTTTATTATTGTTACATAAATATAAAAAAAAATTTAAGATACATTGGTCTTTTCTAATCATAAGTAGTTTTGTGCATTAGTCACAGTCACGAACTTATTGCAATATAATTTTTTTGCATCTTGTCATATACTTTGCTAAATTACTAAACTAACACATTTTAATCCGAATTGGAAATTTTTTCATATGATGAATTATTGACTTAGTATTACAAAATGTTTTATATGAACAATGAAAAAAAATTATTTGAAATCGATAATCTTTTACATGTCAAAACATTTTTAATTGACAAACAAACTAAGATAATTTTTTGAATATCACTTTTATGAGATAGAACACGCAAAGCTTTGAACTGTTATTACAATATCTTTAACATTAATGAAACTTTTTATGTTTATGTATTTTTTTATCTTTAAAAAACTAAACGAATAAAAAAATAACTTTCGAATATCTATCAGTCTTAAACGATTACTAATAGTATATTACGTACCTAGGCCAGAAAGTGGGGCTATTACTGACCGTGCTATATTATCGGTAATGCGCGGTCAGATGTAGCCCCACTTTTTGGCCGTAGTACGTATACTTTTTTTCCTTACACCTCCGCCGAAAGTTCGTCACCACAGTTTTAGTTTTGTTAAAAATGAAGGTTAAAAAATCCAGTCAAAGATTTAGTGCATTATGCATTGTTGTTGATCGATCGGTTGCTCGAACAATACCACTTAAATGCACGTAGATGAGTGTACATGTGTATAGATACATCTAAATATATAGCACTCATACGCTACCGATGACTGAGGAAAGGAGAAGGGAGGAGGGAGCTCTACGCTCGCCGAGACTGTTGTATATTATATAGAAACAGATTGGGCCGGGGAATTGTGCAGAGTGGTCGTGCTGGCAATTTAATTTTGTGTTGTGTACTCTGTTCATATGAAATTAATACATTTATATATACATGTAAATTGTGCAAAATATATGTGTTGTATAAACTATAAAGGTTATAACTCCGTTAGCCGTATAAATATATATGTATTGTATAACTACTGCTGCTTCTTGGTGCTGAATATATAACTATATATATCTGCGCACTTCGTTCTGCGCACATATGGCAGGACTGATATGAGGCTTTTTCTAGNAGGTTTTACCAGATGTGTGAGTGAGTAGAATAGAGAGCGCGTAGACAAGCACTTGTGTATGCCAGTATAAGTTTGCCACTAACGGTGTCGTCAGCTGGCGTACAGGTATAGATTTACTTCACGATATGAGTAGTATTATTATTAATTTATATCTGAAAAGTTTGTGCTAGTCTTGATGACATTTGCTCATAAAACTTGATAGTATAGTAATAAAAATTTTAAGAATTAGAACTAGAATTTAGACAATTTTTTTTAAGGAAAAGAAACGTCCAACCATAAAATTATCAATGGTAAGAAAACATGCAAAAATTTAATTCCGTAAAGTATGCTCCGGTGTTTGCACCCCTACAATAACTAGTGACGCAGGCATATTAGCAACGGAATCATCTCGCTCAACGTAATTTGAATCAAAGCATTTGATGACGATCGGAGTATCTAAACACAAATATTTATCGTTTAAATAAATCATTGCATAAAAAACTTTTAGTACGTATAAAAAACTTACCGTTTCAAATAATTCCACCAGTGACAAGAACATACGTGCCTTTTTGAAAATCCAAGGGGATATAATCTGCAATATTCACGGTTACCTTAAACACTCCATCAGTGATAGCACTACACCCGTACGAGGAGTTGTTGAATCGTCTAGATGATCATCAAAACTTAGTTTTCACGAATTCTTTAATGGCAAACACAATTTTCATAGCTTTTTCGTGTCCTACGTCGATATGAGTTGTCTACAATTTTATAATGATATTTATTGCATTACTATTTTTTTTTTTTTAAATATTAAGGTTAGAGTAATGAAAAAAATCATTTTACAAAATTCTTACCCTATTGACATGAATACCGTTTACGTACTTGTTGATCATTTTCTCGCTCCATAATAAGCAAACAATCCTTTTACCATCAACGTTGTATAAAAAGAAGTTCATACGCATGTATTTTTGCTTTGTGCTAACTTCTTTGGCTCCAGATATCTCGTGAACAAAACCAATGAGCTCATTATAAGAAAAGAAATGTCAAAATTGAGTATTTTAATAGTATAATCTGTAAAATTATGCGTATGCAAGAATAGATTAATAATTAGTACTGAAAAGAGTACACACACATATAAATGTATATAGTTACATTCGTTGTCTAATACTTGTCCGTCAATACATCAAAATCATCATTTGAGGAAAAATTGCTTGCTTGAGCCATTTTTATACTGAAAATATGTACGTATATTTTATTATTCCATTATATAATCGAATCATAAAATTTGATTTAAAAAAGCACGAAAGCTTAGCCATATAACCTATCAACAGTCGTGTGCGTTTAGTATTATTACTCTTGAGTATTTATAAGTAACTCATTAAAGATAAGTAATTAAACGTATTGAAAACACTTATGTTCATATTTGATGACGAAATATTCCAAATTAAAAGTTAATTGAGACTGATTTCAACGAATTCCGTACCACGATAACTCACTTACGTTTATTCAAAGTGACCGTCTCGTCAAGAAAGAAAGAAAGTCAAAAAAGAAAGATAGAGATTCTAATATATATAGTTTAATACACAAGCACATGGCTCGTGCATCGCCCCAGCGATCAGAGAATACGACATAATTATAACTGATTACATTTTCTTTGAAGGATGCCATTAAAATTAATCGATCTACAGCGTTATAATAATAACTAAATATTTAAGAGTACAATTTAATGTGTGTATTTATAATTAAATATACCGCCTTAAATAAACATGTCGTCTTTCTCAACCAATCAGATCAAGATCTATTCTGTCGACAGTCACGTGATAAACCAAAATTTTAGGAGAGGAATCCTCCAAAGATACTATCAACCATCTTGTATCCACAATACTTAGTGTGAAAAAGGGTAATATAAAAATCATCATGCGTAGAGTGAATCAGTGGCTTTAATAGTTTTTGTTCCATATTATTCATATTATTTTGTTCAACATTATTGATATCTTAAGATAGTGTCCAGTACTACCTTATCTTTCATGTTTTGTCACTACGGGATCCTTAATCGGTAACCTCAACGAAATATGAGTGACTTCTAAGAAACTAAAATAAATGCTTGTTCTCAAGTCTCTTCCGATGCAGCCCTTGGGGGATACTTCTTTCATCTGGGGCAAACTGAAGCTTAAAAAGAATTGAATGCCACAATAAACTACTCAAGTGAATATTGAATACTTGATCAAAAAAGATAGGAATAAGATTATACTGTTAAGTTTTTGATTGTCAACGTATCTACATTACGTGACGAACACTGTACAAATAATATTAAAGAAGGTTGGCACAACAAATTCCGTTAGCTTATAGAAAAAAATTATCCTGACCCTTATTCATCCCTGCATAAGATATATCAAGTAAAATTTCTTCTCAATCCAAAATTTCTCAAATTACGTTGTCCATGGGTCAAGTTGAAAACATAGCCCTAAAAAGATGACACAACAATTAAAATCGTCCACGCAAAACTACAGAAAAATATTTTACAAATAAACTATTTAAATTTTTACGTGCAAGACAATACAATATTCTACTTTTTAAATTTAATTTAATACTTTTGTCCACACATTAGTGGACTTTTACTTTTTTTATAAATACGTTATTCAATTACTTAATTGAATAAGTTTTTTACATTCAAGAAATCAACCGTCTGGGAAAAAACGTTCAAAATTTGTCAAAAAAGTCTTTCGAGATTTGTGATTCTGAAAAATGGCTGTGAATCCATGATTCGAATGCTGTTTCATTTCAATGCAATCAATAGCCTTCCTAGATGCGCAGTGCATGCGAACTAAAAGTACGATGTGTTCTTCCCACGCCATGATTGCAATATTCTCAAAATTGCGGAAGCAGGATCTCACAGTACTTTCACGTGTATGCTAAGCTATAATCTACGCAAAAGTTATAGTGCTGTTACGACCACGGTAAAGGACCATAGTACTTTTAATTGAACTGAGTATTCATAATAATTAGACTGAAGCCACCTGCCGTAAATTAAGAGTGTTGTGAATTATATTTCCATCGTCCTTATTGCACTTTATTCTAATTTGTATAATTTCATCAAAGATTATAAGCTCTGCAATACATAATAACAATTTACGGGCTACGACGTGATTGGTACTTTTACTATCGCGTGCAGTATTAATTTTATCAAACTACCTCAATTATGTCTCCTGTGTCAAATCCTTGCGTTTAAGTAAGTGCAAATGTCTTCAGAAATCAAATATTCTACTTGTATAAGTAGTCCTTATTTTTATACGATAATACAAATTTAAGTGGTATCGAAACTAACATTCAACAATTAGTATCATTCAATTAAATTAGTTGCCCTGCACTCATAACTCCATAAATAAACTAACCTTATTTTAAGGAGGCTCCCACGTGCAGAAATGCCAATCCACGTCGTGGGTCTCGAATTTGTTCGCAAACTCAGGTATAGTTGGCATCACTGGTGCAAAGAAACACAGACTAACCTGTGAAAATACAATAACTTGATCAATTTTCAATAGAATATCTCGAAATTTTCCAGGGTAAAACTTACTTTGCTGGGTGTCATTTAAAAGAGGAGATTTTTTTCTACAAAACGTGTGCGCTCTTGTTGCGGAAACCGTTGAATAATTCAAATCATTAAGTTATTTTCATCACGTGTGCGCGCTCCACCATAAGAATACGTATTAGAAAGCGCTACATTGATTAAATAATATCTCGAAATTTTCCAGGGTAAGCGATATAAATAATTATACCATTAGATTCAGCACATTTTAAACTATGAAGTTCATCTGGTCTTGGTTCGAGAACTGTCACGACGGAGCCTTCATAAAGTGATAGAATAGGCAAGTTTAAAGTATTTGGTGTATACATCGTTATATTGTATATTTATTTCTGTTTGGCATTATATATATTCTCTCACATATTCCCACAGAATCTCCTACAGGCTGATATGTAACGGTGGCATTTCCCGAAACAGCGTGTAGAGTGATTTTTTCTGAAGCAAACCCTGTTTGAATTATATTCTTCGGGAAACTAGCTTTTAAAGGAAAGGCGATTTAAAATACGTTCCTAACTACTCCTAGAGGGTTTGGAATGCTATGGCGCTGCTGTACGAATGCGCAGCATTGCCGCATTGTCATTGTGCTGAATCGGTAAGCAGCGTGGTACCGTCAATATAACTGCATACATGGGTACATGCACGCGTCTGTAAGAGCATCTGCTATTGTACTGCTGTGTACAAAAGTAAAGGTTGGATGTTAATGCTGTTAGGTTCAGATTTTCTGCTTCTTACGCTGTGATATTTCAAAGCCATTCGATCATCCAATCATCAGATTCCATTGTAATTTCATGGATATTATAATAATTAGCTACAAAATCATGCAACAGCAAAAGTGTTATGAGAAAAACTAATCACCTGGTGAAACAATTATTACAATAATAATAGTAATTTTTAAAAAGTGATAGTCGATTAAAAAGTAACATCGCTTTTTGGATGAGTAAAATCACAACTTGTTTACTCATTTTTTATCAATATTATCAAATTTTATGAAAATGCCTATTGTGTGGAAAAAACTGCTTTTCATATAATGTGCTGTGCACTATTCAAAATACATTCTGACTATCTTAGAACTATACTTCAGGTACGTACAAGACTTTGAAAGCAATTTCAATTTACTATGATTACTATTTTATTATAGTTTGAACACATACATCAAGGTGATTACAGTTTGCTACTAATGAGCTGAATTACAATAACCTGATAAATAAAAATATTTTAAGCGTTGAATATCTTTTTAAATTTTAATAACCTATGAAATAGTTAAATACACATAAATGTAATATTGTTCCCTCTTNTAAAAATTTAATAAAGAAGGTTTTACCAGATGTGTGAGTGAGTAGAATAGAGAGCGCGTAGACAAGCACTTGTGTATGCCAGTATAAGTTTGCCACTAACGGTGTCGTCAGCTGGCGTACAGGTATAGATTTACTTCACGATATGAGTAGTATTATTATTAATTTATATCTGAAAAGTTTGTGCTAGTCTTGATGACATTTGCTCATAAAACTTGATAGTATTGATGAAAAATGTATAAACAAGTTGTGATTCTACTTATTTAAAAAGGGATACTTCTTCTCAATTAACTTCCACATTTAAAACATAACTATTGTTATTGTAATAATTGTTTCGGCAGGTGAAAAAATTTAAATAAAAAACCCATTACATAAAAAGGAGACCAAATTATGTTTATATGTATTTAACCATTTCATAGGTTATTAAAATTTAAAAAGATATTCAACGCTTAAAATATTTTTATTTATCAGCTTATGGATGTTTTTGTTACTTCAATGTATCTTCACAGTTATGTCTTTATTGTATCTGTAAACTGTTATTACCTTGATGTATAAGTTTAAACTATAATAAAATAGTAATCATAGTGAACTAAAATTCCTTTTAGTCTTGTACATAACTGAAGTATTGTTCTAAAATAGTAAGAAAGTATTTTGAATAATGCAAAGCACATTAAATAAAAGGCAGTTTTTGCTATACATTAGGCATTTTCATAAAATTTGATAATATTGATAAAAAATGTACAAACAAGTTGTGATTTTACTCATCTAAAAAGCGACACTACTTCCTAATTAACTACCACATTTGAAGAATAACTATTATTATTGTAATAATTGTTTCGGCAGGAGATAAGTTTTTCTCATAACACTTTTGCTGTTGCATGATTTTGTACCTAACCATTGTAATATCCGGGCAATTACACTGGAATCCAATGATTAGATACTCGGATGGCTTTGAAATATGATAGCATAAGAAGCAGACAATATTTATCTTACAGCATTAACATCCAACCTTTACTTTACATACAGCAGTACAATAGCAGACGCTCTTGTAGACGCGTGGGTATACCCATGTATACAGCTATACTGATGGTACCTCGCTGCTTACCGACTCAGCACAGTGACAATGTAGCTACGCTGAGCGTTTATACAGCCACGCCATAGTGTTACAACCTCATGGGAAATGTCACTGTTACATATATATATATATGTATTACAAATACACATATAAACAATAATTATTCTTAAGGATACGCGTAGGAAACTCCTATGACAAAAATAATTTTATTAATATCTTTTTAAATTTTAATAACCTATGAAATAGTTAAATACACATAAATGTAATATTGTTCCCTCTTTATATTGTTAATTTTTTTTTGCTAGATATAATGGAACTTCAATACCGACTAGCATCGTCCTTAGATGAAAAAGAAGATAAAGAATACTGATTTGCACTATGTAAGTATCTTTCTCTCCAACAGAATCAACAATTTCTTTCACTACTTCTCTGTTTCTTTTGTTTCCACTGCACAGTCTTCATTCTAAACACCTAAAAAACAATTCTGAGAATTATGTTTCAGTTATTATAAAATAAACAAAAAATTATGATTATTGTCAAGGTCATATGCAATATATTCATACTTACAAGTAAAATTAGTAACCTCAGGATGAAAAATTTCAGCTCTTAATACACCGACCACTGATATTTTTCTAACCACGTCAATGCTCTACTTGTGGTAACACACCCAAGGAATCTATAAGATCAGAGAAAAGTAGCAAATAAATTTTATTTATTTATTAGACAAACTAATATGCTTCAACATAACATGTAAATAAGATAATCTAAACATTATCTTATTATTTAGTCATAAATAATACAACTTTCATGGAAAATATTTATCTATTGAACACTATATAAGGTGATGTTTGAAAAATGTCATAGTAATCAAATGTTTTGTTGATGTTTAACATTATATTCAGTTGATACCTATCAATATAAACTGAGACCATCAAGTGCCTGCCAAAAAACCGCCAAGTGCCTGTCAAGTACCCGACTAACTCCCAGCAAGTGCCCGTCAAGTGCCCACCAAATGTCCGCCAAATGCCCAGCAAGTACCCGCAAAGTACCCGCCTAGTGCCGGGAAAGTACCCACCAAGTGCCCGGCCAGGTCCTGCGAAGTGCACGGAAAGTATTCACCAAGTACCAGCCAAGATCCCAGCAGGTGACCGTCAAGTGCCCTCAAAGTGTTCGCAAAAGTTTCCGTCATGTGCCCGCCAAGTCCTTGCCAAGAATCTGCCAAGTGCATGGCAATTGCTCTCCAAGTGCCCGGCAAGTATCCGCAAAGTGCTTCTTAAGTGTCGGGCAAGCACCCACCAAGTGCCCGGCAAGTACGTAGATAACTCGTGATAAAAGGAAAAAGGCAAGAAAAATACGTGGATCTTGACGAATCATGACACTTTTCAACTTCTGGAAGATTTGTGGCAGTAATTTTTTTCTAACACCCTTTGGGCTCAGCTCCTAGTCTAACGTGCTCCCTTTCAGTCTATCGCTAAAACTGTAAAACCTCCTAGCTTTACATTTCATGAGGATTAATATTGATAATAATATTTAAATAAAAGAAATTATAAGTCTTATTGTAAGTAATTAACTTTAATATGATTTTTTTAAACCTGTAGGTCCAACATTTTATTGAAAATAAAATTGAATGTGAAAATACTTTTTATTTAATAATGGCTTTTATGTTCATTTTTTTATAAGCCATTATCACTTCTTAATTATTATTTATAATAGGTCTTGCAAAATATTAATCAATACTACGTAAGTTTGCATGTAGAATGTGTCCCTAACATAAAATAAATCCGTAGCCCTCAAAATATTGAAAAAACTTAATAATGCACAAGTAAACTTTGCAAACTAACCTTTGAAGATGTCGTCTGCCAAGAACAGAAGAAATAAAAACACTTTAGAGCATGACAAAAAAAGTTCTAACGACATTATTTATTTTAAAAGTCCTTATGAATCAATACTTCACTATTATGTTGAAATTTGTCAACTTTAATATTTAAATAATAATACATAAATGAATGGATCCGTTGAACTATCAACGATGTTGAAAGAGTCGTTTTTCATGGTACCTATAATCCAACTCGTAGGTAGCAAAAAAAACAGTTAAAAAATTAAAAGCTTGAACACCGACAAAGTAGCGCATAAAACTTGTTTTACTAATATCTTGTATATGGTAAGAGGACAGATAAAAATAAAAATACTATCGTGTAGAGCAGAAAATTCACACCTGATTTGATCTTTTACTTTTCTTCAGAGTAAAACTAAATTTTAAGATAAAAATTTAATAAAGAAGGTTNTAAGTCTTATATTATTGTTGTTAATTCTTATTAACAACAATAAAATTATACAATATAAATAAGTCTTACATTATTATTGTTAATTCTATGAATATATAAGCAAGTTAGTTTCAGGAGTTCTTAGATTAATTGATTTATTATAGGTATACGATTGAAAATTCGGGTTTTTTCCCCAACCTTCTATGTCAATCTGGCCAAAATTATAGTATTACGTATTAGTGCAAGTGTTAGTCGTATTCGTCTATGACTAGATCGCTAGCACGCCACACTGATGAGTTCCAGCTAGCGATCGAGGACGAAACAATTCCTTTCCTTTTACTATTATAACTAAATTTTTTCAAATGCACTTAACGCTCTGTAATAGGGCCAACAAGTATGAATTTTAACAGAAGGTTAACCTTGCTTGGTATGGAGAAAACTACGTGTTCATGTGTGGATGCAATATAATTTTGCACACACACATACACGCAAAAAAATTATTCTGCTCAAATCATCGAGTTGCATAATGGAGTTCGATTGTTGATAGTATGATTGACTTTACTGCCACAAATTTCGTAATTTTATCTCTTAGAATTACCAAGTTTTTTAAGCATACTTACAGAACTATAAATATTAGTCAGACACTGTCATAAGGATATTTCAATAAATGCGAAAGAAATACGTATATACATTTCTATGGTCAAATGTATAGGGCAATTAACATAACCCTCCACTGCCCCCCCCCCCAAAAGATCCCCCACTGTCACCAAAAAGACCCCCAATAGCCCCGCTAATGTCTTTCCACCACCGTTCCCCACAAATTGAGGTAAAATTCATCTTGTTTTTACATTATTAAAACCCAATAAATATCGGGTCAAGCCCCTTACGGCCCCCATCGCCCATCCACTGCCTCCTCCCCGCCCCTCCACGATCCCTTCACTATCCCTCCACTTAATTTTTCGACTGTTTCAATGCACTACCAACGTTTGTGAGGATTTTTTTTTTTATAATTTGACTATGAAATATGATTGTTGATCGAAATGTTTGTTTTCTTATTATTTTTGTAGTCTTAAATTAAAACGTAGTTGTATGCCTTATTGAGTATTTAAAACTACTCATCTCTGTCAGAGGCAATCATGTATACAAATGTGGATGCGTATGGCACAAGCATTTCAGGGAAAAATAAAAAACTGCAGTAGCAGTATAAGAACTTGGCTTATAAAACCCTAACGCCACCTTATAATTAAAAAACGACTAACCTATTGAAATCAGCTTTAGTTGTTTTAATTTTTACCAAGATAAAGTTTTATATTATGGTAATTGTAGCGCTGACATCGTTATTTTCTTAACACCAAGTTACTATACAGATAACTTCTACGGTAAATTATTACTGGCTATAGTATCATATTAGCGATGGTTTCTAATCATTTCCTGTATTGATTCGAAGTAGTTCGAAAACGCAATTATAAATATTATATAAAGATTGTCNAAGATAAATAGAAATTTTACATAAATGAAGATATAAATGTCACCTTAAAAATATCTTTCATTCACAATTGATATCAAGTTTACAATATGAACATGTGATTCGTGAGTTAATTCTGAGGAAATTTAAATAATCACCGATAAATATAGATATGTACATATGATAATACACATTGTACATAATTAAACAAAAATCATGCTTTATTTCAAACGAATCATATTTAATTTTTTCATGAAAATTTTTCATCACGGCTTTGTTGATCACGTGTAGTTACAAAAATATAACCTTAAGATGAATAAAATTTTTATATGAATGAAGATGTAAATGTAACCTTAAAAATATCACTCATGCAAAATTGATATCAAGTTAACAATATGAACATATTATTCGTGAGTTACCTCTAAAGAACTATTAAATAATAACCAATTAATGAACAAAAATAAAGTGCTCACACTGCAGTTTACTTTTTTTTTCATACAAAAACATATTGACTTGATTGAATGACAGATAAATTTGACTTGACTGCGGACATCTAAATGACTCAAGTGTGCAAACTGTTGGATGTGAAAATTTTATAATCTTAGTACGGTTTTTAAATAGTTTTTACTAAAATTTTTTGAAGCAACAACTATTGTTTCTAATTCGGTACTTTGAGAAACTTTGTTTAGTTGACAACAAATTTAATGTCAATTGATTTTGTCAGTCTCATATGGGTAAGAATACTTATTAATTATTAAAATACGACTCAATGGAAAACACTTGTAACTTGTGTACGTATGTATAATTTCACGCTACAGTTTACACTGCAACTGTAGCTGATACAACTATATATACAACTTGAGAGGTACGATGAAGGTAGGTTATGTAGGCTGCCTAATAAGTAACTTACGCACACCACCGGACGCGCCTACGTGTGCCCTTAGTAGGCCGCCTAAGTAGGGTCTCACGAACTAGAGAGGCAACCAATTTTTATTTCTGTTCGGGAACAGGTTAAATCAAGCTATATAATAATTATAGAGAGACAGAATAAATAAAATTATAGATATTTTATTCTAAAAAATTTAAGATAAAATTTGTTGAACCAAGATTGTATCATCATGTGAAAAAAATATCATCATCTTACGTATTATTATTAAATGATAAAATATTTATCAATATAATATAATTCATGGTACCTATAATCCAACTCGTAGGTAGCAAAAAAAACAGTTAAAAAATTAAAAGCTTGAACACCGACAAAGTAGCGCATAAAACTTGTTTTACTAATATCTTGTATATGGTAAGAGGACAGATAAAAATAAAAATACTATCGTGTAGAGCAGAAAATTCACACCTGATTTGATCTTTTACTTTTCTTCAGAGTAAAACTAAATTTTAAGATAAAAATTTAATAAAGAAGGTTTTACCAGATGTGTGAGTGAGTAGAATAGAGAGCGCGTAGACAAGCACTTGTGTATGCCAGTATAAGTTTGCCACTAACGGTGTCGTCAGCTGGCGTACAGGTATAGATTTACTTCACGATATGAGTAGTATTATTATTAATTTATATCTGAAAAGTTTGTGCTAGTCTTGATGACATTTGCTCATAAAACTTGATAGTATTGATGAAAAATGTATAAACAAGTTGTGATTCTACTTATTTAAAAAGGGATACTTCTTCTCAATTAACTTCCACATTTAAAACATAACTATTGTTATTGTAATAATTGTTTCGGCAGGTGAAAAAATTTAAATAAAAAACCCATTACATAAAAAGGAGACCAAATTATGTTTATATGTATTTAACCATTTCATAGGTTATTAAAATTTAAAAAGATATTCAACGCTTAAAATATTTTTATTTATCAGCTTATGGATGTTTTTGTTACTTCAATGTATCTTCACAGTTATGTCTTTATTGTATCTGTAAACTGTTATTACCTTGATGTATAAGTTTA